>PVIW01017348.1:0-14290 GCA_004026585.1 Noctilio leporinus
TTTTTTTTTTTTTTTTTTTTTTTTTGCTTCTATTTCTGTTATTTCATTATTGGTATACAAAAATGCTTTTGATTTCTGGATATTGACTTCATACCCAGTTATTGTGGTAAATTTCCTTATTAGGTTGAGTAAGTTTTTGGTGGAGCCCATCAGGTTTTGTATGTACACTATCATATCATCTGCAAATAATGACAGTTTGACTTCCTCCTTTCCAATTTGGATACCTTAGATTCCTTTTTCTTCTCTGATGGCTATAGCTAGAACTTCCAAGACAATGTTGTATAGAAGTGGAGAAAGTGGACAGCCTTGTCTCTTCCTGATCTTAGGGGGAAAGTTTTCAGTTTTTGTCCATTAAGCATTTTGTTGGCTTCAGGTTTCTCATAGATGGCCTTTATGATGTTGAGTTATGCTCCCTCTATTCCCATTTTGCTGAGGGTTTTTATCACAAATGGTTGCTGTACTTTATCAAATGCTTTTTCAGCATCTATTGATATGATCATATGATTTTTGTCTTTCACTTTGTTGATGTGGTGTATTATATTTATTGATTTATCAATGTTATATCATCCTTGCATCCCTGGGATAAAACCCACTTGATCATGGTGTATGACCTTTGTAATGTACTGCTGAATCTGGTTGGCCAATATTTTGAGGAGAATTTTAGCATCTATGATCATCAGAGACATTGGCCTGTAGCTTTCTTTCTTAGTTGTATCTTGCCCTGGTTTTGGGATTAGAAGAATATTGGCCTCATAGAAAGAGTTTGGGAGTCTTTCCTCTTCCTGTATATTTTGCTACAGGTTGAGAAGGATAGGAGTTAGTTCTTCTTTAAGTGTTTGGTAAAATTCACCTGTGTAGCCATCTGGTCCAAGGCTTATGTGCTTAGGGAGATTTTGGATTACATCTTTAATTTCACTGGTTGCTATTGGCCTATTCAAGCTTTCTGCTTCTTCTGGGTTCAGTTTTGGTAGATTATACCTTTCCAGAAATGTGTCCATTTCATCCAGGTTGTCATATTTTTTGTCATAGAGTTGTTTGTCATAATTTCTTACAATCTTTTATATTTCTGAGGTATCAGTTGTGATTTCCCCTCTTTCAGTTCTGATTCTGTTTATTTGGATCCTCTCTCTCTTTTTCTTGATGAGTCTGGATAAGGGCTTGTCAATTATGTTTATTTTTTCAATGAACCAGCTCGTGGTCCTGTCGATTCTTCAAATTGTAGTTTGAATCTCTGAGTTACTTAGTTCTGCTCTGATCCTGATGATTTCCTTCCTTCTACTTGCTCTGGGCTTTGTTTGTTGTTTCTCCTCTAGTTCTTGCAGCTTCGTGGTTCGGTCGTTTTTATAAACTTCTTGTAACCTTTTTTGGAAGGCCTGTATTGCTATAAATTTCCCCCTGAGAACTGCCTTTGCTGTATCCCATAGGTTTTGAGCTGTTGGGTGTTCATTGTCATTTGTTTCCAGGACCTTTTTGATTTCATCTCTAATCTCATTGTTGACCCCTTCATTGCTTAAACACATTTTATTCAGTCTCCATAAGTTAGAGAATTTTTGTTTTTTTCCTTTGAGATTGGTTTCTAGTTTCAAGCTATTGTGATATGAGAGAATGCTTTGTATGATTTCCATTTTCCTGTATTTGTGGAGGCTTGTCTTGTGACCTACCATGTGGTCTATCTTAGAGAATAATCCATGTGCATTTGAAAAGAATGTGTATTTTGCTTCTTTAGGGTAAAAGACTCTGTATACATCAGTTAGGTCCATTTCCTCTAGATTGTTGTTCAATGCCACAACATCTTTAGGGAATTTTTGTTTGGAAGATCTGTCCATTATTGATAATGGGGTATTAAAATCCTCTACTATGAGTGTGTTGCTATCTATATCTTTCTTAAAGTCCTCCAAGATTTTCCTTATATATTTTGGAGCTTTTAAGTTGGGTGCGTATATGTTTATCAGAGTTATTTCTTCTTAATGGATTGTTCCCATAAGTATTATGTAATGTCCTTCTTTGTCCCTTTCTATGGCCTTCATTGTAAAACCTATTGTGTCTGAAATAAGTATTGCTACTCCAGCTTTTTTTTTTTTTTTCATCTCCATTTGCTTGGTAAATATTTTTCCATTCCTTCACTCTCAATGTGTGTTGATCTTTTGCTCTGAGGTGGGTCTCTTGAAGATACCATATATGTGGGTCATGTTATCTTACCCATTCAGCCACCCTATGTCTTTTGATTGGTGCATTTAATCCATTTACATTTAAGGTTATTATTGATTGATACTTATTCATTGCCATTTTTCTCCCTTTGTATCTGTATTCCTCTTTAGCTTTCTCTGTTTCTTCATTTTATTTATTTATTTATTTTTAAAGCAGACCCTTTAGCATTTCTTTCAATGCTGGTTTGGTAGAGATGTATTCTTTTAGTCTTTTTTTGTCTGGGAAATTCCTTATTTCTTCTTCTATTTTGAATGAGAGCCTTGCTGGGTCAATGTATTCTTGGTTGCAGGCCTTTGTTTACCATTACTTGAAATACTTTTTGACATTCCCTTCTGGCTTAAATTGTTTATGTTGAATAATCATTTGATAGCCTTAGTGGAGCCCCCCTATATGTTATTTGTCATTTTTCTCTTGATGCTTTTAGATTCTCTCTTTGTTTTTGAAGTTAGCCATTTTAATAATAATGTGCCTTAGTGTTGGTCTGTTTGGGTTCATCTTCATTGGGACCCTCTGTGCTTCCTGAACTTGATTAATATTTTCACTCATCATGTTAGGGAAATTTTCTTTCATAACTTTTTTGAACAGGTTTTCCATTCCTTGTTTCTCTCTTCCTTCTGGTATCCCTATGATATGGATGTTATTATGTTTCATGTTGTCCTGAAGCTCTCTTAAACCCTCTTCAATCTTGTTCAGCCTTTTTTATTCTTTTGTACTGTCTTGGAGTATTTGTCTACAGTATCTCCAACTTGCTGATATGGTCCTCTGCTTCCTGTTTCTACTTTTAATTTTTTCTACTGTATTCTTCAATTCAGACATTGTATTCTTCACTTCCTCCTGGCACTTATTGATAGTTTCTACGTCCTTTTCCATGCTGTTGTAGCTCTCAGTAAGTTCCCTGTACCTTTTCTGGAGTTGTTTATAATTTTCTTTGAGCTGACGAAGCTCATTGAGCTTCTCTCTCATCATTCTTTTGAATTCCTTATCTGATATTTCTTGTGCCTCTGTTTCATTTGGTAGTCTTTCTGGGGATTCTTCCTTTCCTTGTGGTAATGGACTGATTCTTCTCCCCCCCCCACCCCATTTTGGGTGTCTATTGTTGCTTGGTTTTTGTTTTTTCCTTGGATTAATCTGCTTTGCTTCCTTGCCTTAGTTGAGTATCCTTCTGTGTTAGGAGATTCGTGGAGTTCAATGTTGCAGTCTCTCAGATTTTCTCCACTTGTTGTTCTTGGTGTGGCCTTTATTTGGGTCATCTGGTTGTATTCTAGATTGGTTGTGTGTGTTGCTCCTTTCTTTCCAGTGAAGACACTCCTTCTATCCTGCTCTCCTATAGGTCTCTGCTTCTTTAGGCTGTGCTTCTCTGAGTCCAGATGCTGGCTGCTCCAATTCTTAGGGACCTGAAGATGTCTCGTACTCCCTAATCTATCCTCCAGCTGCTTTGGTACTTGAGAACACCATCAGCACTGCTCTCTACTCTGTCACCATCTTTGATTCTTTAGTTTCTTTCATTCTTTCCACCACCCTACAGTGCTGTTGTTATTCCAGCTTTCAGTGTAGATATTACAACATAAGAGACTATCTAGGATTCCAGCAAGATGACAGAGGAGTAAGTGGAGCTACACACATCTCCTTTCAGGTTGCATCTGGAATTATTTTTTTGAAGAAAAATTCAGCTGGAATTGCCAACAGAACATCAGCTGGAAAATAGTTTTATAACCATGGACAGAACAGAAGAGGACACTTCATCAAAATGTGACTGGTAGGAATCACAGAAATAAGAGAGGGCTGGCTGGGCCCCCATCAGAGGCAGCAGACAAAGAAACGGAACCAGGAGCTCCACATGAGAAGGGTGGGTTCTGGTCCCCCAGCTAGGTTTTCCAGCCTATAGCAACACAGCAGTGAGTAGAGCAGCATACAGCTGAGAAGTGTGGAAATCCATGGAGTTTACTAATCTAAGAGAGCACTGGAGACAGGATTACTAAGGTGACCACAACAAAAATTCATTGGCACCCACCTATCCTAGGCTCCAATGGAGGGAGGGCAGAATGTATTGGAGACACATGGGGAGAGTTTGCAGCAGTGGCTTGGAAGAGAGAAGTGAGGAAGCAGCTGTGAGGATCCCAGTGCTGATTCATCACCCACACCTAAGGTGGACTACACTGCGCCAAGTGGCTTTCCTATGAGGGTTCCTCATAGTCCTGCCCACTGGAAGTAATCTGCTCTTCCCAGTGACGTCTGAGTCTGGCACCTGATTTCAACTCTTTGATTTATATTTAAATAAACCTCTCCTGCCCTGCCCTGTCTGAGCATAGATACAATCGTTGGCACCTGAAGAGGTATTTCTCACCCAGTAGTGGCTGGGCCAGGCAGCTGATTACAAATTCTCTGACTTACGGCTGGGTCAGTTAGTCAGCCTCTCACAGTGGCATGTGAACCTGGGGTCTGATCGTGGATTCATTGGTTTGCAACTGAGTTGGTTTGTCCCACTCATTGGCCCCTGGGCCAGGTGTCTGATCACAATCTCATTGGATTACAATTGAATCTTTAAGTCTAGCTCAGTGTCTCCTTAGCCTGGCAGCTGATCACAGATTCATTGGATTACAATAGAATCTTTCAGTTGAGCCCAGTGCCACCTGAGCCTGGTGACTAATCACAGATTCATTGTATTACTTGCTGTCGAGCCCAGTGGCTCCTGAGCATTGGCAGCTGATAGATTAATTGATTTACATCTGAATCTGTCCCTCCAAACAGCACCTGAGCTGGTGGTGGACCCATTGGATTACAACTGAATCTCTCTGTATAGCCCAGCAGGGCCTGTGTTTGGTAGCTGAATGATTGATTGATTTACAACTGAATCAGTCTATCCCTACAAGCTGTATCTGAGCCTGTCAATGAATCACAGATCCATAGGATTACAACTAAAAGAATCCTTCCAGCCTAGCAGTTCCTTAGCCTGGCAGCTGATCACAGTGTGACTGGATTACAATGAAACCTATAAATGGGGAGTAAAAGCAACAGTCCATCACCAAAAGGAAAGGAGAATCCCCAACAAGATCACTAAATGAAAAAGAGGCAAGCAAACTCTCAGATATAATTCAAAATAATGATGATTGAGAAGCTCTTTGAGCTCAATGAACTCAAGGTAAACTAAAAACAACCCCAGGGAACTACAAAGAACTCCAGGGAAGCTACAAGGTACTTAATGAGAACTACAACAGCATTAAAAAGGACATAGAAGGCCCTGGCTGGTAGCACAGTGGATGAGGAACCAGCCTGTGAACCCAACGGTGGCTGGTTCTGTTCTACAGCCAGGGCACATAACCAGGTTGCAAGTCAGGTCTCCAGCCAGATCAATGGCTAGGAGGCAGGTGAAAGGCAACCATACACTGATGTTTCTCTCCTTCTCTTCCCGTATCCCTTCCCCTCTCTCTGGAAATAATAAAAGCTTTAAAACAAATAAGAAAAACAATCAATTTTTAAAAAAGGACACAGAAATTATCAGTAAGGGCCAGGAGGAAATGAACAATACAATTTCTGAATTGAGGCATCAATAGGCTAGGGGAGATGGCGGATCAGTTAAGTGAACTGGAGGATAACATAAAAATATTCCAAGACAGTACAACAGAATGAAAAAAGGCTGAACGAGAATAAGAGATTTTAAGAGAGCTACAGGGTAACATGAAACACCGTAATATCAATATCATAGGACTACCAGGAGAAGAGAAACAAGGAATGGAAAACCTGTTTAAAAAGTAATGATAGAAAACTTTCCTAACTTGATGAGTGAAAATGTCACTCAAGTTTAGGAAGCACAGAGGGTCCCAATGAGGATGAAACCAAACAAATTCACTCCAAGACACATCATAATTAAAATGGCAAATTTCAAAGAAAAAGAGAGAATCCTAAAAGCATCAAGAGAGAAACAGCAAATAACATATAAGGGTGATCCAATCAGGTTATCAAATGATTATTCAACAGAAACAATACAATCCAAAAGGGAATGGTATAAACTATTTCAACTAATGGAACTCCAAGGCTTGTAACCAAGAATACTCTATCCATCAAGGCTCTCATTCAAAATGGAAGGAGAAATAAGGAGTTTCCCAGACAAAAGAAGACTAAAACAATCAATCTCTACCAAACCAGCATTACAAGAAATGCTAAAAGGTATGCTTCAAAAAGATGAAGAAACAGAGAGAGAGAGAGAGAGAGAGAGAGAGCGAGAGAGAGAGAGAGAGAGAGGAACACAGGTATAAAAGGGATAAATGGCAATAAATAACTATCAATCAATAATAACCTTAAACCTTAAGCCCCTGGTTAGTGGCACAATGGGTAGGCATGGGTCTGTAA
Source organism: Noctilio leporinus (assembly GCA_004026585.1). Lineage (NCBI taxonomy): Eukaryota > Metazoa > Chordata > Mammalia > Chiroptera > Noctilionidae > Noctilio > Noctilio leporinus. Next base: position 6,556 of record PVIW01017348.1, read on the forward strand.
ACTCAAAGGTCCCTTGTTTGATTACCCAGTCAGGGCACAAAACCAGGTTGCAAGCCAGGCCTCTAGCTAGGTCCATAGGTCAAAGCAATTGAAAGGCAACCATACATTGATGTCTCTCTCCCTCTCTGCCTCTCTCTCTACCCCTCTCTCTAAAAATTAATAAATAAAATCTTTTAAAAAATTATAAAAAATAATAACCTTAAATGTAAACTGATTAAATGCACCAATCAAAAGACATAGGGTAGCTGAATGAATAAGAACACATGACCCACATATATGCTGTCTTCAAGAGACCCACCTTAGAATAAAAGATCAAAACAGATTGAAAGTGAAGGGATGGAAAAATATATATCAAGCAAAAGGACATGAAAAAAGTCTGGGGAAGCAATACTTATTTCAGACAAAATAGATTTTATGATGAAGGCCATAAAAAGAGATAAAGAAGGACATTTCATAATACTTAAGGAAACAATCTATCAGGAAGATGTAACCAGATAAACATATATGCACCCAACATAGGAGCTCCCAGATATATAAGAGAAATCTTGGAGGACTTCAAGAAGGATACGGACAGCAACACACTCATAGTAAGATATTTTTATACCCCACTATCAACAATGAGCATTTCTTCCACACAGAAAAACACCAAGGATATTGTGGCATTGAACAAAACTCTAGATGAAATGGACCTAACTAATATATAGAGAAGCTTTAATCCCAAAAAAGCAAAATAAACATTCATTTCAAATGCACCTGGAACATTTTCAAAAACAGACCACATGGTAGGTCACAAACAAGCCTCCACAAATACAGGAAAATTGAAATCATATCAAGCATCTTCTCAGATCACAATGGATTGAAACTAGAAACAAACCTCAAGGGAAAAAAACAAAAATACTCTAACTCACAGAGACTGAATAACATGCTTTTAAGTAAGGAATAGATAAACAATGAGATCAAAGAAAAAAAGTTCCTGGAAAAAAAGGACAATGAGTACACAACAGCCAAAACCTATGGGACACAACAAAGGCAGTGCTCAGAGGGCAACTCACAGCAATGCAGAACTTCCTAAAAAGGACAGAAGAAGCTTCTATAAATAGCTTAACCATAAAGCTGCAAGAACTAAAGGAACAACAACAAACAAAGCCCAGAGCAAGTAGAAGAAATAAAATAATCAAGATTAGACCAGAATTAAATAACTTAGAGATTAAAACTACAAATCTAATAATCAATAAATCCAGGAGATGGTTCTTTGTAAAAATAAACAAAATTGACAAGCCTTAACCAGACTTAAAAAAACAAAAACAAAAACAAACAAACAAACAAGATGGAACAGTGGATAAAGCATCAGCCTGCTGCCTGCAAAACCAAAGGTCGCTGGTTTGATTCCCAGCCAGGGCACAAAACCAGGTTGCAAGCCAGGTCTCTAGCCAGGTCTGTAGTTGGAGGCAGGTGAAAGGTAACTACACACTGATGTCTCTCTCCCTCTCTGCCTTGCTCTCTAAAATTAATAATAAATAAAATCTTAAAACAAAATAAAACAAAAAACAAAACCCTGAAAAGAAAGAATCATAGTTGAAAAAAAGAGAGAGGATCAAAGATGGAGACAGAGTAGAGAGCAGTGCTGATGACTTTCTCAAGTACCAGAGTAGCTGGAGGACATGGTAGGGAGCATGAGAGGTCTGCAGGTCCCTAAGAATTGGAATGGTCAGCATCTGAACTCAGGGGAGCACAGCCCAGAGGCAGCAGAGACCTAAAGGAGAGCAGGTGGGACAGTTCCAAACCAGCTGGTGGGCAGAGGTCAGCTCTGGGCAGTGGCGGCTCTACCCAGAGGGGCATCATTAACTGAAACCGGCTCCAGGCTCCCTGGTGACTAGAAATCTGAGCAGTGAAGTGTGGGCAGTGAGGGCAAATGCTGGAGGAATGAGGAATTGAACTCCTGCAGGGGAGGGACTGTGTGAGAGCTTTGCTCTGGAGAATGAGAGAGAGGAAGTTCCTCAGAGGGCCAGAGGCAGAGGAGAAGAGTCCTGCAGTGAGCAGGAGTGGGGGAGCATGGATGTACACCAGCCATGGCGGCGAGAGGGCTGGAAACAGTGCTGCTGGCCCACCAGGGAAACAGTGCCTTGAAGCCCCTGCAAGTGGGGAGGCCCAGCCCCTCCCACCCACACCAGCCCCCAGGCTCCCATGGAAACACCAAATTTCGAGCCAGGAACTTACAGCTGGGGCAACTGACCTGGCCATTGCTGGCAGCAAAGGCCGCACCACAGATGCTCTGGGAGGGTGTGCATCACAGAAGCAGCTTGGATTCCTTGGAGAGCTGGTTTGCTTGGAGGATTGGCCCTCGCCTGAGGGAGCTTGGCAGTGTTGGAAGACTCCGGGCACTGTTGGCAGATGGGGGCTGCCTCCTCCGGGAGCTGCAGGGGCAGGGCCAGTCATCACAGGAGCCAGCTAGGTTGCAGGCTGCCTTGCAGGGGTGCCAGGTGCCCATCACAGGCAGGAACCTCCTTCAGGAGCTGGAGAGGGTACCCTGCTCGATTTCAAATAGAATAAGAAAAGGAAGGGCCCCAGAACACAGGCAATCCTGAAACTCAGCTAGGCTACTGGAGGCTCACCCTACCTAGGGGGTGACACTCAGAATCAGCCCTGACTGTGAAAATCATAGGCCCTGCCACTCCAAGACCAGCTAGACTATAGACTGCAGAGACCTGATCAAGAAAAAGAGGTAGATGCAGGAAATGGATTGCTGCTAATCTCAAGCACCTGAGTTGCACTGAGAGCTACATGAACTATTAATCCCTAACATATCCTTTTCAAAAGTTACTTCTAAGCCTCACAATTAGTGCATTTTAAGTAAATACTATTTAAACCATTGTGTATCACAGCTCACATATTTTTAATCCTCCCCTATCTCAATCCACCTAAATGCCCAAGACCCTCCCCCTACTCTTGATTTGAAGTTTACTCACTGTTTGGCTACAAAGCATTCCCAGTCCTCAATCTAAGTATTCCTCCCCTCCTGAGCCACCTAAACCCTTTCTTTATTCTTTTCTACCTTTTTATTTTTCCTGCTAAAAGCCCACAGGTCCTGGCTCCACCTGGACCAATCAGGGATCAAAAAGGGTGAACAACCACCTAAACACTTTATTTATTATTTTTTTTCTTTTTCTTTTTTCCTTTTTTTAATTAAAAAAAAAATTTTTTTTTTTCTTTTCTCTGCTAAAAGCCCAAAGGTCCTGGCTCCACCTGGACCCATCAGGGATCATTAAGAGTGAACAGCCACCTAAACCCATTCTTATTGTTATTATTATCATTTTTTTTTTCTGCTAAAAGCCCACCGGTCCTGGCTCCACCTGGATCAATCAGGGATCACTATGGGTAAACAGGGAGGCAGATGCAGCAACTATATATATAGGCTTACACTGTTAATTCATACTTGAGGCTTTCTGATTTTCCATCTCCTCATTTCTATAGAATAGAAAAGTAAGTTTTCTCTCTCATATCCCTGCTATCTTTGCTACTCCTCAGCACCCTTCAAAACTATCTATACTTTAGTCAACTTAATCATTGTTCCCCTTGTACAATAGTTTTAATATATCTACATCCCTGTCAAGACTGGCTCAATTGCAGCTGAGGGTGTGATTAAGAGTGGGGGTTACCTTGGAGGGTTCGGGTATATAGTTACATTCATAGGCAGTCAAAAGGGGAAGTAAAAGATAAAGATATCACTGAAGGTATGGTTATTTTGCCTGGACTCGTGGTTCTGTTTTAGGAGCAGCTCAAAAACAGTGTATGAGAAAGGATAGAAGGAGAGTCTAGCAATCAGCCACATGGAAGGAAAGGAGCAACATACACAACCAATCCAGACTACAACCAGACAGGCCAAATAAAGGCCACACCAAGAGGACCAAGTGGAGAATATCTAGGAGATTGCAACATTGAACTCCACAAATCTCCTAACACAGAAGCGTGCTCAACAAAGGCAAGGAAGCAATGCAGATTAATCCAAGGGAAAAAACAGAAAACAGAAAACAAAAAATAAAAACAAGCAAAAACAGACACCCAAAATGGGGAAAAAAAGAATCAGTCCATCACCAAAAGGAAAGGAAGAATCCCCAGAAAGACCACCAAATGAAACAGAGGCACATGATATGTCAGATAAGGAATTCAAAAGAGTGATGATAGAGAAGCTCAATGAGCTCAGCCAGCTCGAAGAAAATTATAAACAACTCCAGGGAAGTTACAAGGAACTTACTGAGAGCTACAATAGCATCAAAAAGGACACAGAAACTATCAGTTAGAACAAAGAGGAAATGAAGAATACAATTTCTGAATTGAAGAATACAGTAGAAGGAATCAAAAGCAGACTAGAGGAAGCAGAGGACCACATCACTGAGTTGGAGGATAATGTAGACAAATATTCCAAGACAGTACAAGAGAATTAAAAAAGGCTGAACAAGATTGAAGAGGGTTTAAGAGAGCTGAAGATCAACATGAAACATAACAACATCTGTATCATAGAGATACCAGAAAGAGAAGAGAAACAAGGAATGGAAAACCTTGTTTCAATGTTTCCTATCATTACAAAAAAGTAATGATTGAAAATTTCCCTAACATAATGAGAAAACATTACTCAAGTTCAGGAAGCACAAAGGGTACCAATGCAGATAAACCCAAAAAGACAAACCCCACGGCACATTATTATTAAAATGGCAAATTTCAAAGACAAAGAGAGAATCATAAAAGTATCAAGAGAGAAATGACAAATGACATATAAGGGGGCTCCAATAAGGCTATTCATAGAATACATCTCTACCAAAACAGCATTGCAAGAAATGCTAAAGCGTCTGCATTAAAACTAAATAAATAAATAAAATGAAGAAACAGAGAAAACCAAAGAGGAATACACGTACAAACTGAGAAAATGACAATGATAAATATCAATCAATAATAACCTTAAATGTAAATGGATTAAATGCACCAATCAAAAGACATAGGGTAGCCTAATGGATAAGACAACATGACCCACATATATGCTGTTTTCAAGAGACCCACCTCAGAACAAAAGATCAACAGAGATTGAGAGTGAAGGGATGGAAAAATATATATCAGGCAAATGAACAAGAAAAAATGGCTGGAGTAGCAATACTTATTTCACACAAAACATATATTACAATGAAGTCCAAAAAAAGGGATAAAGAAAGACATTTCATAATACTTAAGGGAACAACCCAAAAGAAGAAATAACTCTGAAAAACATATACACACTCAATGTAGGAATCCAAAATATATAAGGAAAATCTTGGAGGACTTTAAGAAAGATATCAACAGCAACACAAAAATAGTAGATTTTAATACTCCACTATCAACAATGGACAGATCTTCCAAACAAAAAAATCCCTAAAGATGTTGTGCCATTGAACAACACTCTGGAGGAAATGGACCTAACTGATGTATACAGAGTCTTTTACTCCAAAGAAGCAAAATACACATTCTTTTGAAATGCACATGGATCATTCTCCAAGATAGATCACATCGTAGGTCACAAGACAAGCCTCCACAAATATAGGAAAACTGAAATCATACAAAGCATCTTCTCAGATCACAATGGCTTAAAACTAGAAACAAATCTCAAGGGAAAAAAAAAAACCACAAAAATACTCTAACTCATGGAGACAGAATAACATGTTTTTAAGTGATGAATGGGTTAACAATGAGATTAAAGACGAAATCAAAAAGTTCCTGGAAACAAATGGCAATGAACACACAACAGCCCAAAACCTATGGAATACAGCAAAGGAAGTGCTCAGAGGGAAATTTATAGCAATACAGGCCTACCTATAAAGGTCACAAGAAGTTTATAAAAACAACCTAACCATAAAGTTGCAAGAACTAGAGGAGCAACAACAAACAAAGCCCAGAGCAAGTAGAAGGAAGGAAATCACCAAGATCAGAGCAGAACTAAATAACTCAGAGATTCAAATTACAATTCGAAGAATTAACAAGTCCAGATGCTGGTTCTTCGAAAATATAAACAAAATTGACCACCTTTATTCTGACTCATCAAGAAAAAGAGAGAGAGGACCCAAATAAACAGAATCAGAACTGAAAGAGGGGAAATCACAACTGATACCTCCGAAATATAAAAGATTGTAAGAAATTACTACAAACAACTATATGACAAAAAATATGACAACCTGAATGAAATGGACACATTCCTGGAAATGTATAATCTAACAAAACTGAATAATCCAGAAGAAGCAGAAATCCTGAATAGGCCAATAACAACTAGTGAAATTAAAAAAGTAATCCAAAATCTCCCAAAGCACAAAAGCCCTGGACCAGATGGATACACAGGTGAATTTTACCAAACATTTAAAGAAGAACTAATTCCTATCCTTCTGAACCTGCACCAAAAAATGCAGGAAGAGGGAATACTCCCAAACTCTTTCTACAAGGTCAATGTTAATCTAATCCCAAAACCAGGTCAAGTCACACTAAGAAAGACAGCTACAGGCCAATATCAATGATGAACATAGATGCTAAGATTCTCAACAAAATACTGGTCAAAAGGATTCAGCAATACATTACAAAGATCATACAGCATGATCAAGTGGGTTTCATCCCAGGGATGCAAGGATGGTACAACATTCATAAATCAATAAATGTAATACACCACATCAAAAACTTGAAAGATAAAAACCAAATGATCATATCAATAGATGCTGAAAAAGCATTTGATAAAGTACAGCAACCATTTGTGATAATATTCCTCAGCAAAATGGGAATAGAGGGAGCATACCTCAACATCATAAAGGCCATTTATGAGAAATGTGAAGCCAACATCATACTTAACGGACAAAAACTAAAAGCTATGCCCCTAAGGTCAGGAATGAGACAAGGTGGTCCACTTTCTCCTCCAATATTCAACATCGTCTTGGAAGTTCTAGCTATAGCCATCAGAGATAAAAAAGGAATCAAAGGTATCCAAATTGGAAAGGAGGAAGTCAAACTGTCATTATTTGTAGATGATATGGTAGTGTACATACAAAACCCGATTGCTCCACCAAAAACTTACTCAACCTAATAATTAAATTTAGCAAAATAGCCGGGTAGAAAGTCAATACCCAAAAATCAAAAGCATTTTTGTATGCCAATAATGAAACAACAGAAATAGAAGTGAAAAAACAAATCCCATTTACCATAGCAACAAGAAAAATAAAGTACCTAGGAATCAACTTAACTAAGGAGGTAAAAGACCTGTACTCAGAAAACTACAGAACAATTAAGAAAGAAATCAAGGAAGATACAAATAAATGAAAGCATATACCATGTTCATTGATGGGAAGAATTAACAACATTAAAATGTCCATATCACCTAAAACAATCTACATATTCAATGCAATCCCAATTAAAATACCAATGACAGACTTCACAGAAATAGAAAAAATACTTCAAAAATTTATATGGAGCCAAAAATGCCCACGAATAGCCACAGCAATCTTGAGAAAGAAGAACAAGGTAGGAGGAATCACAATACCGGACTTCAAACAATACTACAAGGCTACTGTCATCAAAACAGCTTGGTACTGGCATAAGAATAGACATATAGATCAATGGAACAGAATAGAGAGCCCAGAAATTAACCCAGGACTCTATGGTCAACTCATATTTGACAAAGGGGGAAGGAACATCCAATGGAGTAAAAACAGTCTCTTCAACAAATGGTGTTGGGAGA
>PVIW01017349.1:0-14290 GCA_004026585.1 Noctilio leporinus
AAAAATGGGCAAAGGACCTGAACAGACAACTCACTGAGGAAGATATACAAAGGGCCCAGAGGCATATGAAAGAATGCTCAACATCACTAGTCATCAGAGAGATGCAAATTAAAACCACAATAAGATACCACCTCACACCTGTCAGAATGGCAATCATCAACAAATCAACAAACAACAAATGTTGGTGAGGATGCGTGGCAAAGGGAACCCTTGTGCACTGTAGTTGGGAACCTTTTTGTTTTGTTAGTGGTGTCTTTGGCTGTGCAGAAGGTTTTTAGTTTGATATAGTCCCATTCATCCATTTTTGACTTAACTTCTCTTATCTTCACGGTCAATTTTATAAAATATTCTCTAAGACCAAGATTTGTGAGTTTAGTACCTATGCTTTCTTAATTATTTTTATTAACATGGATAGATCTTGAAGATATTATGCTAAGCAAAATAAGTCAGGCAGAACAAGCTATACCTATATGATTTCATTCATATGTGGGATATAAAACTGAAACACAAAGACAAAGACAACAGTTTTTTAACTAGCAGGGGAAAGGGAGTTAGAGACAGTAAAGGTAAAAGGAGGCCAATATATAGTGACAAAAGATAATTTGATTGTGTCATGTAAATATAGACTTGAAACCAATGTTGTCTTATTAACCAATGTCACTAATCAATTTAATAAAAAAGAATATAAGGTGGCAGAGTAGATTATAAAAAATACAAAATTAAAAATTTATCCAGCAGCAAATCACTGAAGCATTTTGAGAAAATTCTTTAAATAATTAAAATAAATTATCATAGAAAATACCAGTACAATGCAAATAATTTTTCCCAGTTAAAATGAAAATTGGTCATATATGATTGTTATAGAGAAATGCAAAATTGCAAATAAGGTCAATAAAGTCACCTATAACTCAATTAGAGAGAAATTTTTGACATACTTAAAGTTAGATATATGCATGGAAATGAACCTATATAATATATGTGTACATATTGTACAACTTTTCTTAAACTGTACTATTTTATAATATTTTGTCATTTAACAAGATAATATGCTTTTATTGGTGATAAGAAGTGATAGGTTTATACTTTAGCTCACACTATCTGTTACATTCAATATAAATTACATACAAACACATGTGAATATTCAAATATAAACAACATAAATATTAAATGTCATTTGAGCACCAGATAGAATATAAGCAAGAAACAAGGAAGATAGCTTACATTATGCACACAGGTACCTTTATCAGAACTGTTTAAAGGGGAAAAAAAATGTAAATGAAGTGCCAATGTTGAGTTTGAAAAAATGAAAGTAATTACATATACAATGAAGAATTAAAACTAAAAATAATAAATTATTAAGTTGTAATCAATACTATGAAAAAATGAAAATGAATGTTTCTATTAATATATAAGACAAGGTACCACACAAAAAAGAAAATTTGAATATGCCCAAAACCATTAAAGAAATTAATTCAGATATTAAAATCACTGAAAAATATTATTAGTTTAATAAAAATGTTTTATAAACAAGTATTAGTAAATTTTCAAGGTTATAAAAATTCCTAAATTTTTAAGAGAAACAAAGTATGAATACTTATATAATAAGTAAAGGGGAATAGCTAACATATTTTATAAAGGTTGAAACCAAACACAATAAAAAAAAGGCAACATATATAAGCTTTTATCTTTTTTCCTAGAAAAATATTTTAATGATGAATTATAGTAATAGCAAAAACATAGCATTTTATCTATATTAATTTATTAATTATTTAAAACCCATTATTAATTTAATGGTATTATTTTACATTTTATAAAAAAGAAGTTTGAGTTATAAGAAGATTAAATACTTTTGTTCATAGCCCAAACTACTTGTGACAGAACCAGGTACTCTGTCGTTAAAAAAAAATCCATGTTTTTATTCATTCCACTATATTTCATCTTCATATTAAATATGGTAAATCAAACCAATAGTATATTTAGAAAATAAATATTCTCTGAATAGGGTTTATCCCAAGTATATAATGTATATCAAATAATCTATTAATGTAATACTTATTAATAGCTTAGAGGAGAAAATCAGTGTATGGGGGAAAACACTTGATAAAACCCACAGCTGGTATTATATTTAGCAGTGAAGACTAAAAGTTCTCCTCCCTAAGGTAAAAAGTAATGCTAGGATGGCCAGTCTCACCACTGCTATTAATATTTTATTGAAGGTTCTAGCTAAGGTGATTATGTAACATATACATACCAAAAAAATGATATTAGGAAGTAAGAAATAAAATTATCTTTATTTTCATGTAACATAACCTCATATATAAAAACCCTCAAAATATTATTATTTAGTAATCTATAAGAACACATAGAGATGCTAAATTCAGTGAGATTAAAGACACAAGGTCAATATACAAAAGTCAGTTATAATTCTAAACAATGGACAATGAACAATCTGAAAATAATTTTGAAAAAATTTCGTTTATATGAGCAATAAGAGGACGAAATCAGGTAGGAATAAACAGAGATACAAGATGTACAATGAGAAGGTTCTGGCAAGATGGCAAAAGAGTAAGTGGAGCTATGCCAATCTCCTCTCAGGTCTCATCTGGAATTACTTTCTTGGAGAAAAAAAAACAGCTGGAATTACTATCAGAACACCAGCTGGAAAGAAGCCTTATAACCATGGACAGAACAGAAGAGGATGCTTCATCACAACGTGACTGGTAGGAATCACAGAAATGCCAGAGGGCTGACTGGGTCCCTATCAGAGGCAGCAGCTGAAGGAACAGAGCCAGGCTCCACCAGAGAAAGGGGGTGTTCTGGTCCACCCCCCGCGGGTGTCCCAGCCTACAGCAACATGGCAGACAGTAGAGCAGCATATAGCCTAGAGCAGCATATAGCCTAGAAGGGCAGAAAGCCCTGGGGCTTGCTGGCCTGGGAGAGCACTGGAGATAGAGAATGACTAGGGTGACCACAGCAAAAATACATTGGTACCCATCTACCCTGGGCTCCAGCGGAGGGAGGATAGGACTGGAGACATGTGGGGAGAGTTAGCAATGGTGGCTTGGAGGAGAGAGATGGGAAAACAGCTGGGAGGGTCCTGGTGCTGACTCATCTCCCACACCTCAGGTAGACTATGCTGTGCACAGCTGCTTGCTTAAGAAGGTACTCATAGCCCCGCCCACTGGTAGCAATCTGCCCTGCCCAGTGGTGACTGGGCCTGGTATCTGATCACAATTCTTTGATGTGCATCTTAATAAACCCCTCCTGCCCTGCCTTGTCTAAGAGTAAATACATTAGTTGGCACCTGAAGAGATATCTTTTGCCTAGCAGTGCCTGAGCCTGGTGGCTAATTACAAACTCTCTGACTTACAACAGAGCCAGTCACCCAGCCTCTGCACAGTGGTGTAAGCCTGGTGGTTGATTGTGGGTGCACTGCTTTGCAACTGAGTCAGGCAAGAGGGAGCAGAGGATCAGATCAACAAGCTGGAGGACAACACAGAAAAATATTCCAAGGCAGTGTAACAGAATGATAAAGAGCTGAACAAGAATGAAGAGGTTTTCAGAGAGCTGCAGGACAACATGAAACACAATAATATATGTATCATAGGGAAACCAAAAGGGGAAGAAAAACAGAAAATGGAAAATGAGTTAAAAAAAGTAATGATAGAGAAGTTCCCCAACATGATAAGTGAAAATGTTATTCAAGCTCAGGAAGCAGAGAAGGTACCAATGAAGATGAACACAAACACACCCATTCAAAGACACATTATAATTAAAATGGCAAATTTCAAAGACAAAGAGAGAATCCTAAAAGCATCAAGAGAGAAACAGCAAATAACATATAAGGGGGCTCCAATAATGCTATCAAATGATTATTCAACAGAAGCAATACAAGCCAGAAAGGAAAGGCAAAAAATATTCCAAGTTATGGGAAACAAAGACCTGCAACCACGAATAATCTACTCAGCAAGGCTCTTATTCAAAATGGAAGGAGAAATAAGAAGTTTCCCAGACAAAAGAAGACTAAAATAATACATCTCTACCACACAAGCATTGCAAGAAATGCTAAAGGGTCTGCTTTAAAAGAATGAAGAAACAGAGAGAGACAGAGAGGAACACAGGTACAAAGGGGGAATATAGCAATAATTAAGTATTAATCAATAATAACCTTAAATGTAAATGGATTTGCCGCAGTCCTGCCAGGCCAGAGGAATGATAGACGGGGTAGGATTCTTAATGAAAAGACAGACACAAAAAAGTTGGGGTCAGGAGGACTGCCACTCTTGGTGACAGCGCCACTTTATTGTTCACACAAAACTTATATAGGTTTTTCAAGCATTCAAACCTATCTCCTAGTGAAACTATTTTGGCTGAAAGTACTTTTTCCCACAAGACATTTGCTTATTTCTTAGTAACTAATTATTATCACTTTCAAAGCATACTACTTATGTTATGTCTTTCACTACACAGCCACTATTTACTCTTGCTGAAGGTCAGCTTGTCGTCTAAACATGATGTGGAACTTTGTAATCATTGGAACTCTTCTCAGCCAAGCTGTTGGCCTTTTGGCCATCAGCCCACCTCGAAGCCCTGAGTCTGGCCATGCTTTGACTCAGGGGGTCCCGACATGGATTAAACGTGCCAATCAAAAGGCATAGGGTAGCTGAATGCATAAGAAAACATGACCCACATATATACTGTTTTAAGGAGACCTACCTCAGAACAAAAGATTGACACAGATTGAAAGTGAAGTAATGGAAAAATATATATCAAGCAAATAGACATGAAAAAAAGGCTGGAGTAGCAATACTTATTTCAGACAAAATAGATTTTATGCTGAATGCCATCAAAAGAGACAAAGAAAGACATTTGATAATACTTAAGGAAACAATCCATCAAGGGAAGATATAACTCTGGTGAACATATATGCACCCAACCTAGGAGCTCCGAAATATATTAGGAAAATTTTGGAGTACTTCAAGAATGATATAGACAGCAACATGATCATAGGAGGGGATTATAATACTCTATTATCAACAATGAACAGATCTTCCAAACAAGAAAACACCAAGGATATTGTGGCATTGAAAAACACTCTAGAGTAAATGGACCCAACCGATATATACAAAAACTTTCACCCCAAAGCAGCAAAACACACATTCTTTTCAAATGTACATGGAACATTCTCAAAGAAAGAACACATGGTAGGTCACAAGACAAGCCTCCACAAATACAGGAAAATGGAAATCATTCCAGGCATCTTCTCAGATATCAATGGATTGAAACTAGAAACCAACATCAAGGGAAAAAACCAAAACACTCTAACTCATGGAGATTGAATAAGATGCTTTTAAGTAAAGAATGGATACACAATAAGATCAAAGAACAAATCAAAAAAGCTTCTGGAAACAAATGACAATAAATACACAAAGCCCAAAACCTGTGGGACACAGCAAAGGCAGTCCTCAGAGGGAAATTCATAGCAATACAGGCCCACACCTAAAAAGGATAGAAGAAGCTTATACAACCTAATCATACAGCTGCAAGAACTGAAGGAGCAACAACAAACAAAGTCCACAGCAAGTAGAAGGATGGAATTCATCAACATGAGAGAAGAATTAAATAAATTAGAGGCTACAACTACAATTCAAAGTGTCAACAAGTACAGGAGCTGATTCATTGTAAAAATAAACAAAATTGACAAGCCTTTAACCAGATTCATCAAGAAAAAGAGAGAGAGATGACCCAAATAAACAAAATCAGGAATGGCAGAGGAGAAATCATAACTGATACTTCAGAAATACAAAGGACTTTAAGAAATTACTATAAACAACTGTATGACAAGAAATACAACAACCTGGGTGAAATGGACACATTTCTAGAAAAGTATAATCTACCAAATGTGAATCCAGAAGAAGCAGAAATCCTGAATAGATGAATAACAACTAGTGAAACTGAAAAAGTAATCAAAATTCTCCCAAGGCACAAGAGCCTCGGACTAGATGGCTACACACGTGAATTCTATCAAACATTTAGAGAAGAATTAAATCCTATCCTTCTCAACCTATGCTGAAAAATCAAAAAGTTGGAAGCCTCCCAAATTTTTTCAATGAGGCCAATATAGTTTTAACCCCAAAATCAGGTCAAGTCACACCTAAGAAGGAAAACTGTAGGCCAATATCTCTGATGAACATAGATGCTAAGATTCTGAACAAAACATTGGCCAACTGGGTCCAGCAATACATTAAAAAAGCCATACAACATGATCAAGTGTGTTTTAGCCCATGGATGCAAGGATGGTAGAACATTCACAAATCAATAAATGCAATACACCACAGAAACAAAATGAAAGATAAAAACCATATGATCATATCAATAGATAGTGAAAAGCATTTGATAAAGTATAACAATCATTCAAGATAAAAACACTCAGCTAAATGGGAATAGAGGGAGCATAACTCAACATCATAAAGACCATATATGAGAAGCCAACATCATAGTCAATGAGCAAAAACTAAAAGCTTTCCCCCTAAGATCGAGAATAAGACAAGGTTATCCACTTTCTCCAAGTCTGTTCAACATTGTTTTCTAAGTTCTAGCCATAGCTATGAGAGAAGAAAAATGACTTAAAAGTTTCCAACTTGGAAAGGAGAAAGTCAACCTGTCATTATTTGCAGATGATATGATAGTGTACATACAAAACCTGATGGACTCATCCAAAAACTTACTTGACCTAATAAGCAAATTTAGCAAAATAGCTGGATATAAAGTCAATATTCAGAAATCAAAAGCATTTTTGTATATTAATAATGAAGCATTAAAGAAAGACACAGGAAAACAAAACTCATTTACCATGGCAACAAGAAAAATAAAGTACTTAGGAATAAACTTAACCAAAGAGGTAGAAGACATTTACTCAAATTACTACAGAATATTGAAGAAAGAAATGAAGGAAGATACAAATAAATGGAAGCATATACTATGCTACTAGATGGGAAGAATTAACATCATTAAAATGTCCATACTACCCAAAGCAATCTACAGATTTAATGCAATCCCAATGAAAAGACCAATTAATTATTTTATGGATATAGAAAAATACTTCAAAAATTTACATGGAGCCAAAAATGCCCATGAATAGCCACAGCAATCTTGAGTATCCTACAAGGCTACTGTAATCAAAACAATCTGGTACTGGCATAAGAATAGACCTATAGATCAATGGGACAGAATAGAGAGCCCAGAAATAAACCCAAGATTCTATGGTCAATTAATATTTGACAAAGAGGGAAAGAACATAAAATGGAGTAAAGACAGTTACTTCAACAAGTGGTGTTGGGAGAATTGGACAGCAACACAAAAAAAAATAAAACTAGACCACCATACTACACCATACACCAGATATACTCAAGATGAATACAGGACTTAAACATAACCAATGTCACCATAAAGGTCCTGGAGGAAAATATAGGCAGTAAAATTTTAAATATCCTATGCAGAAATATGTTTACTGATAATTTTCCAAGGACAAAGGAAATAAAAGAACAAATAAACAAGTGGTACTATATCAAATTTAAAAATTTCTGTTCAGCTAAAGAAAACATCAGCAAAATTAAAGGGGAATCAACTGTATGGGAAAACGTATTTCCCAATGATACCTCAGACAAGGGTTTGATATCCAAAATATATAAAGAATTTATGCAACTCAACACCATGAAGGTAGACAGCCCAATTTTAAAAATGGGCAAAAGACCTGAACAGACAACTCACTGAGGAAGACATACAAAGGGCCCAGGGCATATGAAAGAATGCTCAACATCACTAGCCATCAGAGAGATGCAAATTAAAACCGCAATAAGATACACCACCTCACACCTGTCACAATGGCAATCATCAACAAATCAACAAAAAAACAAGTGTTGGCAAGGATGAGGGATAAAGGGAGCCTTGGTGCCCTGTTGGTGAAATGCAGGCTGGTGCAGCCACTATGGAAAACAGTATGGAGTTTCCTTTAAAAACTAAAAATGGAACTGTTTTTTAATCCAGCAATGCCACTACTAGGACTATACCGGAAAAATTCTGAAACACCCATTCATAAGGACCTATGTACATTTATGTTCATAGCAGCACTATTTACAATAGCCAAGTGCTGGAAAGAGCCTAAGTGCCCATCAGTGGATGATTGGATCAAAAAACTTTGGTACATTTTCATGATAGAGTACTACACAGGAGAAAGAAAGAAGGAACTCCTACCCTTTACAAGAACATGGATGAAACTGGACAGTATTATGCTTAGTGAAATAAACCAGTCAGTGAAAGACAGATACCATATGATCTCACCCATTACAGGACAATAATGAACAAAACAAACAAACAAGCAAAACAGAACCAGATACAGAATACAATGAATAGACCTTTGGTGGGTATAGGGTTGGGGGAGAGGGATGCAAATAAGGGGAGCAATTTAGTCAAGGAACTAGCGTGGAAGGACCATGGATATGGACAACAAGTGGGAATGACTTTGGGAGGGGAGTGGGTGGGAGGGGAAGGGGGCAGAGGGGTGTAAAAGGGGATAGATGTAATACAACAATAAAATTAAAATTTTAAAATATTTGCAGGTTACAAATATATTTTCGAAAAGAGGTACAATGAAAACTGTGTTACATTCTTTAAAAAATTAAATCGTTATATTAGTGGAAAGAGGCCATCATGAATTGGAACACTTAATATTGATAACATGGGAATCTTATTTAAACTAATCTTTAATACAATTCAACTTTTATGAAAACCAGCTGAACTTTTTAAAGAATTTGATTAGCTATCTCTACTATTAATATGGAAACACAAGAAACCCCAGTTAGTCAAAGTAATAATAAAAATAAAAATAAAAATTAGAGGCAGGTGAAAGGCAACCATACATTGATGTCTCTCTCCCTCCCCTTCTCTCTAAAAACAATAAATAAAATCTTAGAAAAAAGAACTAAATGGTTATTTTAAAATAAATAAATAAATAAAAATTAGGAGACCCACACATCTTTAATTCAATGTTTACCATATGCAAAAAAATCATTTCTGTTTATAATTGGAATTAGAATAAAGAAATATATTAATGAAGTAGAACTGAGTGTTCAGAAATAAAACCATACATTTATGAGATACAGATTTTTCACAAAGGTTTCAAGACTACTCAATAGGAAAAATAATAATGTTTTCAACAAATTATGCTTGGACAACTGGTATCATAATGTAGTAGGCCTTCTATCTCAAAAAATACACAAAAAAATGAACTAGAAAATTATCAATGATCTATAGCAGCTGACATCATAAAACTTTTAGAATAAAATATATGTGTAAATTTTTGTGACCTTAAAATAATAATTGTTTCTTAAATATGACTCATAAAGCCAAGCATACAAAGAAAATACAGGTAAATTAGATTTCATCAATATTAACAACTTTTAATTATCAAAGGATACTATAAGGAAATGAAAAGCAAATGCCATATGATTTTATTCATATGTGAAATTTAATGACAAAACTGCATTAACAGGTAAAACAGAGACAGACATAGTGAGAAAATGACAACAGTGTGATGGTGTGGTAATTTTAGGGAGTGGAAGGATTGAGGATTAAAAAAAGGACTCATGGATATGGGCAACAGTGTGGTTATTGCTAGGGAGAGGGGGTATAAGGGTACTAAATGGTAATGGAAAAATACAATAAAGATTAAATCTAGGGGATCAAGATGGTGGAGGAGTAAGTGGAGCTACATACACCAATCTCCTCCCAGGACCAATCTGGAATTACAATTTAATTGGGGAAAAATAATCTGGAATAACCAACAGAACACAAGCTGGAAAGAAGCCTTATAATCATGAACAGAACAGAACAGGATACTTCATCCTGTAGGAATTACAGGAATGTGAGAGGGCTGGATGGGCTCCCCTCTGCTGCAGCAGTCAAAGAGACAGAACCAGCCGTACCTCCTGATTTGGGTGGGTTCTAAATCCACAGCTGGGTTTCCCAGCCTACAGCAACACAGCTAAGAGTAAAACAGCATCCAACTGTGAAAACCAAAAAAGCTGTGGGTTTTGCTAGCCTAAGAGTACTAGTGACAGAGAATTACTAAAGTGACTACAAACAAAAATATGTTGGCACCCTATTACCCTGGGCTCCAGCAGAGGGAGGACAAAGTGGACTAGAGACACTTACGGAGAGTTTGGAGCAGTGGCTTGGGGGAAAGATGAGAGAGCAGCCCACAGGGTCCCAGTACTGATTCATGCCCCACACAGTGGGCAGAATACACTATGCCAACCCACTTGCCCCTGAGGAGTACTCATAGCCCCACCCACTGGAATCAGCCTGCTCTACCCAGTGGTGCCTGAGACTAGCACCTGTTCACAATTCATTAATTTACAAGTGATTCTTTCTGTCACACCTTGCGATGCCTGAGACTAGTGGCTGATCACAGGTTCATTGATTTACAACCCAATCAATCTGTCCCACCCAGCAGGATCTGAGCCTGGTGTCTCATCACAGACTCAGTGGATTACAACTGAACTAATTTGTCTCACCCAGCCCCATGTGAGCCTGGCAGTTGATCATAGATTGATAGGATTACAACTGAAAGAAACCTAGTAGTGTCTGAACCAGGTGGCTGAATATAGATTCACTGGATTACAACTGAATTAATTGGCCTTGCCCAGCAATATCTAAGGTGGCCATTAATAACAGATTCATTGATTTGTAACTGAATCAATCTCCAGAGCAGCAATATCTGAGCCTGGTGGATGATCACAGTTTAATTGGAATACAACTGAATGAATTAGCACTGCTCAGTGGGACCTGAGGTGACCACTATTCAAACAGTGATTGGTATCCATCAGAGCTAATCAGTCCTGCCCAGCAGTACCTACACCTGATAGCTGAGCACAGGTCAATTGGATTAAAATCTGAAGGGAAAAGATAAAGATAGTGGATCTCTGGTTGGCTCTAACAGGCTGACTAGGACCAAAATATGGAATGATCTGACATCTCCAGAGGTGAACCCAGGAAGTAAAGATAGTGCACCTCTACATGATAGAAGGGCACACTATAAACACAGGCACACAAAAAAGCCCAAACTAAAAAGCAAAAGCAAAAGAGAAGATACACCTGAAAAGGGGGAGAAAAGGAAAACAGTCCACCACTTAAAAAATAAAAAAAGAGAACTCCCCAGAAAGATTCCTAAATAAAATAGAGGCAAGAAAATAGAATTCAAAATAATGATGATAGAAAAGCTCAATGGCCCTGGCTGGTAGCACAGTGGATAAGGTGCCAGCCTGTGAACCCAAAGGTCGCAGGTTCGATTCCCCAGCCAGAGCACATAACAAGGTTGCAAACCAGGTCTCCAGTCAGGTCTATGGCTGGAGACAGGTGCAAAGCAGCCATACATTGATGTCTCTCTCCCTCTCTGCCTTTCTCCCTTCCCCTCTTTCTAAAGATAATGAAATAAAATCTTTAAAAAAAGAAAAAAAAGAAAAGCTCAATGAATTCAGCAAGCTCAAAGAAAATTACCAAAAACTTCAGAGGAACTACTAAGAACTCCAGGGAAGCTACAGGGAACTTACTGAGAACCACAACAGTATTAAAATAGACATAAAAACCATCAATAAGAGGTAGGAGGAAATGAAGAATACAATTTTCAATTTGAAGAATATAGACAATATAATAGAAGGAATCAAAAACAGGCTAAAGGAAGCAGAGGATCACATCAGTGAGCTAAAGGACAGCAGAGAAAATATCCAAGACAGTGCAACAAAATGAAAAAAGAATGAACAAGAATAAAGAGGTTTTAAGAGAGCCGAAGGACAACATGAGACATGGATATAGTCCATGTCATAGGAACACCAGAAGGGAAAGAGAAAGAAGGGATGGAAATCCTGTTTGAAAAAATATTATAAAATTTCCCTAAATTGATGAGCAAAAACATTAGCAGAGGTCAAGAAGCACAGAGAGTCCCAAAGAAGATGAACTCAAAAAGACCCATTCCAAGGCACATCATAATTAAAATGGCAAACATCAAAGATAAGGAGAGCATCCAATAAGCATCAGGAGAGGAAGAGCAAATAACATATAAGGGGTTCTGATAAGGTTATCAAATGTTTATTCAACAGAAACAATAAAAGCCAGAAAGGAATGGCGAAAACTATTTTAAGTAATGGAAAACAAAGGCCTGCAACTAAGAATACTCTACCCAGCAAGGCTCTCATTCAAAATGGAAGGAGAAATAAGGAGTTTCACAGATAAAAGGAGCCTTAAAGAATACACCTCTACCAAACATACATTGCAAGAAATGCTAAAGGGTCTGATTTAAAAAGAAGAAGAAACAGAGAGAGACAGAGAAGAACACAGGTACAAAGAGGAAAAATTGCAATAAATATATATCAATAATAACCTTAAGTTTAAATGGAATCAATGTGCCAAACAAAAGACAAGGTAACTGAATGGATAAAAAAAACATAACCCACATATATGCTGTCTTCAAGTGAACAAAAGATTTGTCTTCAGAACAAAATATGACACAGATTGAAAGTGAAGGGATGGAAATATATATGTCAAGCAAATGGACATGATTAAAAGGCTGGGGTAGCAATACTTAGCTCAGATATAATAGATTTTACCATGAAGGCCATAAAAAGAGACAAAGAAGGACATTTCATAATATTTGAGGGAACAATCCATCAAGAAGATATAACTCTTGTAAATATATATGTCCCCAATATAGGAGTTCCCAACTATATAAGGAAAATCTTGGATAACTTCAAGAAGGATATGGACAGGGACACCATACTCATAGTAGGGGGTTTTAACACCCAATTATCAACAATGGACAGATCTTCCAAGCAAGAAAACACCAAGGATATTGTGGCATTGAACAACACTCTAGAGTAAATGGACCCAACTGATATATACAGAACGTTTCACCCCAAAGCAGTAAAATGCACATTCTTTTCAAATGCATATGGAACATTCTCAAAGAGACCACATGTTAAGTGCAAGAGAAGTCTCCACAAATACAGGGAAATTGAAATCATACCAAGCATCTTCTCAGATCACAAAGGCTTGAAACTCGAAAACAATCTCAAGGGCAAAAACCAAGAACACTAATTCATGGAGACTAAATAACATGCTATTATGTAAGTAATGAATAAATAATGAGATCAAAGAAGAAATTAAAAAATGCCTGGAAACAAATAACAATGAATACACAATAGTACATAACCTATGGGACACAGCAAAGGCAGTCTTCAGAGGGAAGTTCAGAGCAATACAGGCCTACTTAAAATGTCTAGAAGAAGCTTATACAAACAACCTAATCATAAAGCTGCAAGAACTAGAGAAACAACAAAAAATAAAGCCCAGAGCTAATAAAAGGAAGGGAATCAAGATCAGAAAAGAATTAAATGACTTAGAGACTAAAACTACAATTCAAAGAATCAATAAATTCAGGAGCTGGTTCTTTGAAAAAAATAAAATAAACAAAATTGGCAAGCCTTTAACCAGAGTCATCAAGAAAACAAGGGAGAGGACATAAATACAAAATCAGAAATTACAGGAAAAATCACAATTGATATCTCAGAAATACAAAGGAACGTAAGACATTACTACAACCAATGATATGACAAGAAATATGATAACCTGGGTGAAATGGACAAATTTCTGGAAACATAATTTACCAAAACTCAATCCAAAAGCAGAAAGCCAGAATAGGCTTATTAACAACTACTGAAATTGAAGAAATAATAAAAAAAACTCCCCAAACACAAGAGCCCAAGACTGGATGGCTACACTAGTGAATTTTACCAAACATTTAGAGATAAACTAACTCCTATCCTTCTCAACCTATTCCAAAAAATCCAACAAGATAAAAGACTCCTAAACTTTTTCTATGAGGCCAATATTATTCTAATTCAAAAACCAGGTTAAGACACACACACACACACACACACACACACACACACACACACAAACAAAAAAACTATAGACCAATATATCTTTTTTTTTTTTTTTTCACAAGGTTGCGGATTTTTTTTTCCTTTTAATTTTATTGTTGTTGTATTACATCCATCCCTTTTTTTCTCCCCTCTGTCCCCCTCCCCACCCACCCTTTCCCCCCATAGTCAATCCCACCTGTTGTCCATGTCCATGGTTCCTTTATACTAGGTTCTTATCTAAGCTGCTCCCCTTCTTTGCCTCTGCCTCCCCCGTCCCCCCTACCCCTTTCCTCCTGACCACTGCAGGCCTATTC
>PVIW01017350.1:0-14291 GCA_004026585.1 Noctilio leporinus
TATTTATTTTTGTACTTTCCTTGGGTTAACCTGCTTTGCTTCCTTGCCTTAGTTGAGCACCCTTCTGTGATAGGATATTTGTAGAGTTCAATGTTGCTGTCTCCCAGATTTTCTCCACTTGCTGTTCTTGGTGTGTCCTTTATTTGTGCTGTCTGGTTGTATTCTGGGCCTGTGGGCTTTTAGCAGAAACAAAAACAAATCCAAAAACCAAAAAACAAAAACATACACACAAAAAAAACAAAAACAAAATACCAAACCAAACCAACCAACCAAACAAACAGACAAAAACAAAACAAAACAAAACAAAAAAATTGCAAAAGGAAAAAAGAAATAAAAATGATAATAATAATAATAAGAAGAGAGGGTTTAGATGGCTGTTCACCCTTAATAATCCCTGACTGGTCCAGATGGAGCCTGGACCTGAGGGCTTTTAGCAGAGGAAAAGAAAGGAAAAAAAAAAAAAGAAAAGAAAAAAAGGGAGAAAGTCCCAAGAGAAAGAGAAATCAATATTAATAAAGAAAAGGTTTAGGTTTCTGTTCACCCTTTATAGTCTCTGTTGGTCCCGGTGGAGCTAGGACCAGTGGGTTTTATCAGGAAGAAAAGAAAGGAGAAAGAAAGAAAGAAAGAGAAAAAAAAAGAGGAAGGAAGAAAAGAATAAAGAATGGGTTTAGAAAGGCTGGGGAAGGGAGGAATACTTAGATTGAGGACTGGGAATGTGTTATAGCCACAGAGTGAACAGACTTTAATTCGAGAGTAGGGGAGGGTCTTGGGTATTTAGGTGGATTGAGGTATAGGAGGGATTAAGAATATGTGAGGAGTAACTTTTGCAAAGGATATGTTGGGGCTTAATAGTTCATATTGCTCTCGGTATAATTCAGGTGCTTGAGATTGGCAGCAATCCCTTTCCTGATGCTGCCTCTTTTTCTTGGTCAGGACTTTACAGTCTATAGTCTATATTCTAGCTGGTCTTGGCGCGTGGCAGGGCCTCTGATTTTCACAGTAGGGCTGATTCTGAGTGTCCGCCCCCAGGTAGGCTGGGCCTTCAGCAGCCTGGCTGGGTTTTAGGGCTACCGGTGTTCTGGAGCCCGCAGGGAGCCCCCTCCCACTCCTGGCGGAGGTTCCGGCCCAGGACGCGCCCCCAGCACTTCTGCAGGGCCGCCTGGAATTTTGCTGGTCCCTGTGACGACTGGTCCTGCCCCCGCAGTTCCGGGAGGAGGCCGGGCCTGTCAGTCAACACTGTCTGGGGTCCACCTACACTGTCCCGCCCTTGTGGGGCGGGCACCACGCCCCCAAGCCAATCAGCTCTCTGCGGAGTCCTTTACGCGGCCTCTGCGATGAGCCCCTCCCAGGCGTGGGCGGCGCGGCCTTTGTCTCCGGCAATGGCGGGTCTCCCTCCACTAGTTCCTGGCTCGCAGGCTCGCCGCCTGGAGTCTCCCGTGGAGCCTGGGGGCCTGGGTGGCCCCGCAGGGCTGGGCCTCCCCCCTCGCAGGGGCCTCCAGCCGCTGTTTCTCTGGTGGCCCAGCAGCTCTGTTTTCGGCCCTCTCGCCGCCCCGCTGGTGTACTTCCTGCTCCCCCGATCCGACTTCCCGCAGGACTCTTCTCCTCTGCCTCCAGCTCCGCGCGCCGGGAAGCCTCCTCTCCCTGTTGCTGGAGTGAGTTTCTCACACAGTCCCTCCCCTGCAAGAGTTCAATTCCGGGTTCCCTACGGCGTTCGCCCTCGCTGCCTGCACTTCTCTGTTGAGACTTCCAGTCACCAGCGAGCCTGGAACTGGCCCCAGTCAAATGCGCCCCTCTGGGCAGAGCCGCCCCTGCCCAGAGCCGACCTCGGCCCGCCGGCCGGTCGGTTGGTCGGGAACACCTCACCTACTGTCCTGCTGGCCTCCTCTGCCTCTGGGCTCTGTTCCCCTGTGTCCAGACGCTGTCCGTTCCAATCCCTAGGGTCCCGAAGCCGTCTCACGCTCCTTATCCTGTCCTCTAGCTGCTTTGGTACTCGAGAACACCATCAGCACTGCTCTCTACTCTGTCGCCATCTTGAAAATCTCTATTTTGGATGTTTTTAAAGGGAATGGGGTTTAATGGCACACTTGCACCTTTAATATAACCCTCAAAGAAACAAAATACCTGGCCATTTCACCAGGTATTTAAAACTGTTATTAAGAATCATTCCTGGTGGTGGGTAAATTGAGTCCATTAAAACTGAGGACCACCCCAAGCATCCTGTTACAATTTGGTGCTGCAACGTGGGGCTCATCTTAAAATTTCCTGTGGCAAGTCAACACCCTCCAGTAACACCTTTTGAGGGTGCTGGCTGCCTAAACACACCTGGAAGGTGGAAGGGAAGTGGAACTGGAAAGGGATTGGAAAAGTAAGGTTGCTTGGAAGGAAATTTATTCCTGAGTAATTTTAGAATAATGGAATTGTGATTTCAGATTTGTTTCCTCCAAAAACAGCACCTCCTGGAATAATGGAATTATGGATACCAGATTGTTATATCTGTGCTCTGGCTCTAGGGATGGGGGTTTTTCTGACCATAGCCATTGTTAGCCTGTGCTTCTGCACCAACAGAGACCTGCACATGTAAACTACCCTGCACATAAACAGGGAAATTTATGTGCAGGCACCTAGAGGGAGCCTGCTGGGAATAATTTTGGAGAATTGGAAAATGTACTGCTGTCATCCTATATCTAAGGATACATTCATTTATTTCTGTAACACTGACTGGCCTGAGTCTGTTTTGAATTGTAAGGAAAGATGGCCTGTGAATGGCTCTGTGAGTTACTATATTATGAAATAATAAAAATGGCATTGTCCAAAATTGGGAGCCTGGGAAGAAACTGGATATTTTGATGATACATTTTCAGTATTGTGTACTAGTAATTTGCCAGAGAAGGAGAAATGGGGAATGGTATAGGCAAAGAAGTCAGCCCAGAAGCCGCTCCCAGGTAGTAACACACAAAACAGAAAAATGAGGAAATAGGCCTCATTAACATTTTAAATTCAGGGGACCAGGACTTGGAAACAAAGGCTTCCAAAGCAGTGCCCTCTGGGCAGGAGGGAACAGTTGCTCTGACTGAAGTGGCTACCTGGGCAGCCCTGCCCTCTTGGCAGGTGAGGGTTACCTCTGCTGCACCAGTCCTTCCCTATTCAAGGGCCCCCACCCTATCTCTTTGCAAAGGGCAATTTAAGTGGCAGGACTGTTATTTAAATAAATAATTCCTAGGTTTAAACTTCTTCACAGTATTCAAAGTGACAACAGGCCATCATTCACTTTGGGAATCGGACAAAAAGCTGGATCTGCACTTCAGAAGATTTGAAATTACTCTTGTGCGCAAGGGCAAAAATGCCTCACGCAGAGTGACAATATGTCTGTTACTTTATGCCTGTGTTTTATAAATCTAGAGACTTTTAGCTGCAAAATACTGAATTTGAGTATAGGCCTTCCCAGTGTGGAAAAGGACAAGGATTGGAAGTAGGTTGTGGTTAAATCTGAAGGAGTGATCTGTGAAAAGTTATAAAAATGAATAGAAATGGTTGTGAAAGATTTTTAACCTGGCAAAAGAAAGCTCAGTTACTTGTGTTCTGATTTCATATGAATATAATATAAATTGCATTTTACTCTTCTGTGTTCTGTTCTGTTCCGGAATTCTCTGTATCTGTATCTGAGACTTAGGAAAGGTCATGTATAAACTGGTTAGGGAACATGCCTTTGCAATCTGGGACCTATAAAGGACCATTTGGTGCTGGTGGAATCCAGCTTTGGGCAGGAGAGCATGGCATGTCTCTACCAAGAGACTGGGTGGTAAAAAGACATCATCTGGGTTTTGGTGTTGCAGGGTGCCATTTGGAGTTTGGTACCATGAGCCACCATTTGGTTTAGAGCTCTATTTGGTATAAAGATGTCTTCTGGTTTTACATTCCGCAAGGTGCCATTTGGTTTTTGGTGTCTTGAGGTGCCCTTTGGTTTAGAGCTCTGTCTGAAAAGGCATGTATTTTTAGGAGGCCAGTGGATACTGGTGAAAGAGTGCCTAGCTATCTGTATTCTGAATTATTGCTCTGTTTATGCTCTGAAAGGCACACTGAGGTTTCCCAAGGAAAGTTAAAACTTCACACAATTAGGAAAGTGTCCTGGTAAAATAAGGCATGGAAATGAAGAAGGTTTGTTAAAAGCTTGTGAAAGTTTTAAGAAAAGAAACTGTATAGAAGAATAATATATAAAAATGCAATGTTGAAGCACAAGGATTTTCCTTCACCCTGCATATTTTTCTCCTTACCTGATCCCTCCAGAATTTGGCATTCTGAAAAAGTAACGACTTTCAGAATAACGACTCTCTGTTTCTTTGCCTAAAACTAGTAAGACCAGTTGTTAGTAGAGGTTTTGTCAATCTGGACTTTGACTGGAATTTCATGCCTGAAGAAGGCATGCCTAGATTCTGGTGTTACCAGAAAGCTCTGAGGAACTGAGATTGACTTTTGGAGCTAATAAAAGGCCACAAGGAAGAGGCCTGGCACCTTGGTTTGTTGCGTGGTTCATGGCAGTCTTTCCAGGGAAGAAATGAAGGTTTCTTTTCCTGAAAAATGGCTAGGAGGATCCTTAAGGCACAAGGGAAATCCTCAAAGCCTTAAAAAAAGCAGGTGTTTCCAGGCAAAGCCAGATGGCAGGTGTGCAGCTCAGCTTCTGCACCCTGAAGGGCAGGCTGAAAAGCCAGTCAGAAAATTCTTTATGATTTCCAGCAAAGTGGACTTTAAGATAATATGTGATCAATTGCTGCTCTTGCTATGTTTATGGAAATGAATAAGAAAAAAATTGGACTTCATGTTATCTCTTTAATGACAATGAGAGTGATCTTAAGGAGAAAAATTGGAATTTGAGGAAACTCATAATGCTCAGTAGTGGAATATGAACAAGTGCAGCTAACTGTCTTTAAAGTTTGTTTTCATTTATAAGTTGCACCTACATCAAAGATGCTTAATTTACAGGCAAAAAAAAAAAAAAAAAAGTGTCAAGCTGTCACTGTTAAACATTATTCTGGCAAAGGCTTTGTGACCGAATGTTTTCCCAAAAAGACGGTTTGTGGGTTGTGCTATGTAAATTACTGTGTGTATCCTTCCTTCTGTTTTCATGGGGTATAAGCTTACTTGAGTGATTACCCATACAATATAGGCCTCACTTAAGCTCATCTGCATTGCCACCTCCTAAGACCCAATGGTTTGGCTGGACTGAGTAGTTGGTTTGGTGAACTATTGGGTGGTCTGTGGGTGTCACTTTTAAATCAGTTTTTTGGTCCTAAGGGCTTGGACAGAAAAAAACCAGAAGTCTGAAAGGGGAAAATCCTAAAACTAAGTATAGTTGGCCAAAAGGGCTTTGGTCAGGTGGGACATGCCTTGCACACTTTCCTCCAGAAAAGCCACTCTTTTCTTAATTTGGGACATTAAAAAAATTGGTCCTCACCTTTGTCATTTAGTGGTTATGGTTTTAACTGTGATTTCTAACCCTGTTGCCAAATCTGTTGCCCCCAGAATACAGCAATATGCCAGCTTGCCTGCTTGCCAGCATTGCTATCCCTTGGAAGCCAAGCATGCTGTTGCGTAGGAACAGCCAACTGACCTGGACTCCGCAAGGTCCTTCCCCACATATAAAGGACACCATCCCCCCACACTCCCACATTATTAGGGACCCTTGGACCCAAGACTAGGTAGGACAACATCCGTGTTCATCTCAAAGCAGCCAGAAGAGCCTGAGACCTCCACCCACTGTCCTTTACAGCATGATAAAGGGGGGTTTGTTATAAGGCAGAAGAAAGCCAAAATCCCCACTCTGGAGCTTGGTTATGGGGGTGGGGTGAGGCCAGGTGGGCTAGCCTTTGTTCTTTTTGCACCAAGGAAATAGGAAGGGTCTTACCTAGGAGGGTAGTTTCAAAAAAGCTTATAGTGCTATGCGATGTTATGTCAGTGGTCTGAACTGACATACAGTACACATTACATCACAGGGGATCTAAAATGCCAGGCAGCCATCAATCTCGGGTTCTCCTCTCCTTGGTAAGCAATCTGGGGTTCTCCTCCCCTGGATGGGATGCAGTGGGTTTTCTGATGAACATGCATAGGGGCTACCCCAGAATTACATGCATAGACACATGGTCTCTCTCTCTCTCTCTCTCTCTCTCTCTCTCTCTCTCTCTCTGCTCCCAGGATGGACCTACAGACAGAGTCTTGTTCCTTCCCCTGGATGGACCCATATTTAGACAAGGGGCCTGAGAACTCACCTGGTTTGAGAAGGGGAGAGAAATGGGTTGCAGGGAGGGAGACATGCAGCTTGGGCAGAGATAGGGAATTACATGTGGTATGAGAGTTAGGGAGTGTGCGCAAGATCCTCCCCTAATTGGGTATAGCAGCTGCAAGGAACTTTCCAGTTATAGCTTTAATTCGCAGCTGTGAAAGGTTGTGTTTCTGAAAGATGTTATCTTTTGCTGGTCTGTTTTAAAGGTAGCCTAATCAGGAATTACTGTATGTATTTTGGGTGTTTTTAAAGGGAATAGAATTTAATGGCACAATTGCATCTTTAATATAATTTGTATAACCCTCAAAGAAACAAGAACACCTTGCCTTTTCACCAGACTTTGTTAATTAAGAGTCATTCCTGGTGGTAGGTAAATTGAACCCATTAAAACTTGGGGCCACCCCCTATGTTCCTGTTATAGCCTGGTAATTCTCAGTGGGAAATACAGGGGATGCTCTGCATCCTAATAGTTAAGTCCTAGGACCTGAAAAATGTTTCTTTTTCTATGCCCACCATAGACTACATTACAACCCTCAACCCCCACAAAGTCCCCTTTGGGATGCATTAGTAAGAACTAAATTATACTACTTAAAAATCAAGGGGTTCCTTAAAAACTAATACAAGAAAGACTCAGGCCTTTTTTGAAGTGTTATATAGCAAGCCATTCTTAACTTAACTAAATATTTACAACATTACAACTTTTAAACCCAGAGGTTGTAGTCCAAAAACAAGTCATGCCAAGCTTACTCTCTCTTTTACCTCTTCCATAGCCTCTGTTAAAGTTGTCAAGGTCACTGAATAACAAAACAGCCAACTTTTATATACACTAGAGAAATGCAGTAATCAACAAAAATAAAACATTTTTATTCCTCTCAAGTCTAGCCTCAAAGCAGAAAGTGGGGGCACTCTACACTACCAGCTCCCTCCCAGAGTATAATAGCTGCCAATGTTTAACCACTTAACTCTCCCATTCTAGTTTTAATATTTGGCATTAAAATCTATCAAGCAGGGGGACAGAGGGAAGCAAAAAGAAGATGGATGAAATACAACAACAATAAAACTTAAAAAATATCTATCAAGCAGTAAGCATATAATATACTTAGGCAAGTACAAGAACTGTTGCAGAAATATAGAAATACAATTTTAATAAATATCAAAAGGACAAGAATTTTCCTATTCCAGTTAAAAACTTTTCACTTTGTTCTTTTATTTCCTTTGCCCATGGTGAAGTATCAGTAAACATATTTTGGCGTAGGATATCAAAAATTTTGCTGCCTATATTTTTCTCCAGGACCTTTATGATGGCACTGCTTATGTTTAAATCCTTTATCCATCTTGAGTTTATTCTGGTGTATGGTGTAAGTTGGTGGCCTAGTTCTATCTTTTTGCATGTTGCTGCTTGGTTCTCCCAGCACCACTTGTTGAAGAGACTGTTTTTACTCTATTTTATGTTCCTTCCCCCTTTGTTGAATATTAATTGACCATAGTGCCCATCAGTGGATGATTGGATCAAAAAACTTTGGTACGTTTACACAATGGAATACTACACAGCAGAAAGAAAGAAGGAACTCCTAACTTTTGCAACAACATGGATGGAACTTGAAAGTATTATGCTTAGTGAAATAAGCCAGTCAGTGAAGGACAAATACCATATGATCTCACTCATTATAGGACAATAATGAACAAAACTAACAATAAGCAAAACAGAACCAGATATATGAATACAATGAATAGTCCTATCAGGGGGCAGGGGGAGCGGGGTTGGGGGGAGGGGTGAGGAAGAGGCAAGGAAGGGGAGCAGTTTAGAGAAGAACCTAGTATGGAAGAACCATGGACATGGACAACATGTGGGATTGACTTTGTCGGGGAGTGGGTGGGTGGGTGGATGGGGAAGGGGACAGAGGGGAGCAAATAGGGGATGGATGTAATACAACAACAATAAAATTAAATTAAAAAAAAAAAAGAAACACTGGAATATCCAGTGTAAAAAGAGCAGACAGTGCTAGGAAACAAAGTGAGAGTTTCTGTGATATGTATGAAGATTCTCAATGCAAATAATTAAATCTGGTGTAGAATGTAAGAATCAGCTTGAATTTGTCATTGAACTCAATGTAGGGTTCAGTTTCTCATATTTGTAACACTTGAAACAAGGAAACACTGTGATTCTTATGAAGACCTATGTATTAAGATTGAGATCACTGAAGAAACAGTAAAGTTCTATAGACACTTAAAAAAAAGTTTTCACAGACTCAAATACTAATTTGTATGTCATTATACAAATTCACCATTTTGCTCAAGTTTCTTTATTGCAGATATGTCTATTCACCTGATAAGCTACTGCACTAATTCCAGCCAGGTATTTTCTTGTTGTTACATTGTTTTTAAAATTTTTACCTTCTAACCTCATAGGAATTTCCTAACAAATCTTCATTTTATCATAACTTGAATCTTAAATATGAGTATGTTCAAGGTCTCAGTATATTTCTTGAACATAACATTAATATATACTTAGTATAATATGATTACATGGGAAAGAATTTTTCTTACATGTTGGACAGTTTCTAAAAAATAATTTATGGTTTATAAAATACTAAAATATTACAATAGATCCTGATTTGAATGTTAAATAAAAACATACACATTTAAGTAGAAATAGTAGTGAAAAAAAAAAGTAATTTTAAGCCCTGGCTGGTGGCTCAGTGGCTAGACGCTGGCCTGTGAACCTAAATGTTGCTGATTTGATTCCCAGCCAGGGCTCAGAACCAGGGTGCAAGCCAGATCTTCAGCTTAGTCTGTAGCAGGAGACGGGTGAGAGGCAACCATACATTGATGTTTCTCCACCTCTCTCTCTTCCCTTCTATCTGAAAATAATAAATAATACATTTTTTAAAAGCAATTTTAAGGATATACATAAATATGTATCCAAATTTTTCCTAATACTGCTCTCATTGTCTACTTACATAAGTGCCTTCTTAATAATATATAGTACATAATATGACATTTTATTATAAATAATGTTATTAGATTTTACTCCTTAATCTCATAAATTTAACTTAACAATAACTCTTATTGCCTATGTACTTTTAAAATCACTTAAAAGAAAATATTCAAGGTTTAAAAAGTATGAATATAAAGTATACAATCTATTTACCTACTTTCTACTAAAGTATTGAGCCAAAAAACCTATCACAATGAAAATATATTCACCAATATCAGCAACAATTTTTGAAAAGTATGTGTACCTCTGCATACAAATATATTGGCTACAAGACAAAAGTGCTATTATTTATGAAACTGTAATGCAGTCTTCTACATAGAAAGCAGGGTAACAATAATAAAATTCACATTTAACTCTATTCCTTTAGGTTGTTTTCATATTTTTAATCACTTATTAAAGGATAATCTAAAATAAAGAATTTGACTTCCCAACGAAAATTCATGAATTAGTGGCTTGGTGATGAGGAACTCCTTTAGCTTTATCTTGCCTGGGAGGCACTTTATCTGCCCTTCCATTCTAAATGATATCTTTACTGGATAGAGTAATCTTTGTTGCAGGTCCTTGCTTTTCATCACTGAATATTTCTTACCAGCCCCTTCTTGCCTGAAAAGTTTCTTTAGAGAGATCAGCTATTATTACATGAAAAGTTAAAGTACTTATTGAAGAAAATGAAGATCAAAACTATGAACATTAAAATGACACCAAAGTTAACATCAACTGAATCTAAAAAGACTAAGCAACCTACCAGAACAGTAACAGAATCATAGGTATGGGGATCATTTGGAGGGTGACCAGCTGGGATGGAAAAGGGCAAGAAAGGGGGAAAAGGCATAGGAATTAAGAAACATAATTAATAGGTACAAAATAAACAGGATTTATCATGAATAGTATAGGAAATGGCGAAGCCCAGGAACTTATATACACAACCCATAGACATAAACTAAGGGAGGGGATTGCTTGAAAGGAAGTGGGAAACCAGGTGAAGGAGGGGCAAAGGGGGAAAATTGGGACTACCATAATTGCAGAATCAATAAAATGTATTTTTAAAAAATAAACAAAAGGAGATTATACTCTATAGCTGAAACAAGTAATCATCTGAAAGACTCAGCAGAGGTGGGTGTTCAATTTAGGAAAAGAACACATCCAATACTAGAAATTTATATTAGAAAAAGACAACTTTTATAATACAAATTACATAAAATAAAGGTGGACACAATTTTTAGGGATGCTCTATCAGAAAAAATAAAAAGAAAATTAAAAGTAAGTAGATCATTTAATAAACTAAAATGTGTGTTTAGCTTTGTATACCTGTGTAGTAAACAGGTTTTTTAAAATTCCACTTTTTAAAGTACTGTGAAAATTGTAGTTGAATTTCTCTACATTAGAAGGGAACATAGCCTATTTGTCACACATATTTAAAACCATATGGGCCTCTATAGGCCTGTAACTAAAAGCTATAACCAAGCTGACACCCTAGTGAGCATCATCATCACCTTTCAAAAGGCAGTTGCCTCTATAACATTTTAAAAATTTCAACATAAAACTGGGACCCCATATAATCCCAGGAGCCAGACTATTGTTGAACAAGACCATCATACTTTTAAAACTCTTCTTGACAAATAGAAAAGGGGGAGTATGGGCCCTCTAGGAGGGCTAATTATACTAGCAATGTATACCTATAATTTTTTTAAATTTATGCCTATTAATTTACTGACATGGAAGGAGGAGATGTTTGTTTTTCAATCCCCACAGGTCACCTCTGACTGCCCACCAAAAGAATGAAGCTCTACCATGGAAGACTCTCATTGCCTGCATCATTTCTGCTATTCTTACAGCTGCCACTGTAGCCATTGCTATGACTGAGTCTATTCACAGACTGCCCATGCTGTTGATGACACCTGTGATCCAGCCTTCTCCAAGCTGTGCATTACTCCCCTAAAGTGGAATGCCAGACAACATTCCTGGGAAGAAATATGCCACCACTTGCAGGGGGCATTTTCCACCAACTTGAAAGGTGAATTGCAATTGGAGTTCCATCAACAACTTGAGGACATTAAAAAACTGACTGAGAAAAACATGTTCCAAATTTTGAATGACAACATCAATGACTGAATAAAACCTGATTTTATTCTAAAAGGATGGGTAATGAAAGTGGCTAGGTGCCTATTTATTGTTATAATATTGTATGTTTTGAAATGTATCTGCAAATTATTTATGTTGGGCTGCATTCGTGAGAAACAGGTGGCAGGTTTCATTAGTGATATCAAATAAAAAAGGGGCAGATGTTGGGGCCCACCTGGGTAAACATTGAAAGTTGGAGTCTCACATGGGCCAGAATCAGTAAGTCCCAAATGGAAGACTGGGGATGCTAGGCATATACATGTTTTTATGTTATAGCCAGTGGCCCTACATGAGGGGGTACTAGGTCGTGGGATAATACTTTAGTTACTATGAAGCCCAGTCTGTTCTCTCACCTAGCCTAATCCTTTGTTATACCAACTGCAGAAGTTTTCTAAATTTAAATTCACATGTTGACCTGAGTGAGATCTCCCTGCCCCTTCAGTTTTTTTCTATTTCCCTGTAATTAGCATTGATTCACATCAATTCACATTGATTGATGGGTTACATGCTTTCAAGTTTGATTCTGTCAATAAAAGATCTTTGGGAACAAAGTACTAAGCCTTGAGCCTCAAGCCATTGGCCAGATCTTCTTTCCCTTACATGCTAGCTGTTTGGGATGGTTTTATTTCTTCCACAGCACATGGGTCTCTGCTGGCAGGGGTTCCCTACAGAAACATAAGAAAATTTCAGGAGGATCACAGATGGTGACAGAGTAGAGAACAGTGCTGATGGTGTTCTCGAGTACCAGAGCAGCTGGAAGATAGGATAGGGAGTGAAAGATGTCTTCAGGTCCCTAAGAATTGGAGGGTCAACATCTGGATTCAGGGGAGCACAGCCCAGAGGCTGCAGACCTATAGGAGAGCAGGTGAGACAGTTCCAAACCGGTTGCTGAGGTTGACTCTGGGCAGTGGCGGCTCTGCCCAGAGGGGCCTGTTTCACTGAAGCCAGCTTCAGGCTCCCTGGTGACTAGAAATTTGAACAGTGAAGTGTGGGCAGCAAGGGCAAACGCTGGAGGGAACAAGGAATTGAACTCCTGCAGGGGAGAGACTGTGTGAGAGCTTTGCTCCTCACTGGGCCAGAGGCAGAGAAGAGCCCTGTGGGGAGAAGGAGCAGGGTAGCAGGGAAGTGCACCAACCAGGGCAGCCAGAGGGCCAAAAATGGTGCTCCTGGGCCACCTGGGAAACAGCAGCTTAAGCCCCTGCCAGGGGGGAGGCCCAGCCCTGCGCGCCCACACAGGCCCCTAGGCTCCCACAGAAACTCTAAACTGCAAGCCAGGAGCTTGTAGCTGGGGCAACTGACCTGCCCATTGCCGGGGACAAAGGCCACACTGAAGACACGCTGGGATGGGTACATCACAGAGGCAGCATAGAGGACTCCTTGGAGAGCTGATCTGCTTGGAGGATTGGCTCTCACCCGGGGGAGCCTGGCACTGTTGGTGGATGGGGGCTGCCTCCTCTGGGAGCTGCGGGGGCAGGGCCAGTCACCACAGGAACTAGCAAGGTGGCAGGCTGCCCTGCAGGGGTGCCAGGTGCCAATCACAGGCAGGAACCTCTGCCACAAGTTGGAAGGGTCACCCTGTGGGCCCCAGAACACTGGCAGACATAACCCAGCTAAGCTACTGAAGGCCCAGCCTACCGGGGGGCTGACACTCAGAATCAGCCCTGACTGTGACAATCAGAGGCCCTGCCACTTCAAGACCAGCTAGACTGTAGACTGCAGAGACCTGACCAAGAAAAAGAGGCAGACTCAGGAAATGGATTGCTGCTAATCTCAAGCACCTGAGTTATACTGAGAGCTACATGAACTATTAATCCCCAACATAACCTTTTCAAAAATTACCCCACACATATTTATAATTCCCCCCTATCTCAATCCAACTAAATACCCAAGACCGTCCCCCTACTCTTGAATTAAAGTTTACTCACTCTCTGGCTACAATGTATTTCCAGTCCTCAATCTAAGTATTTCTCCCCTCCCCAGCTACCTAAACCATTTCTTTATTCTTTTCTTTCTTCCTTTTTTTTTTTCTTTTCTTCCTGTTAAAGCCCACAGGTTCTGGCTCCACCAGGACCAATCAGAGATCATAAAGGGTGAACAGCTACCTAAACCATTTCTTTGTTAATATTATTTTTTCATGTTCTTTTTATTTTTTCCTTTTTTTTAATTAAAAAAAATTTTTTTTCTCTCTCTGCTATAAGCCCACAGGTCGTGGCTCCACCTGGAACAATCGGGTATCATTAAGGGTGAACAGTCATCTAAACCCATTCTTCTTATTATTATTATCTTAATTTGTCTTTTTTCTTTTTTTCCTTTTTTTAATTTTTTTCCTGCTAAAAGCCCACATGTCCAGAATACAACCAGACAGCCTAAATAAAGGCCACACCAAGCACAACAAGTGGAGAAAATCTTGGAGACTGCAACATTGAACTCCACAAATCTCCTAACACAGAAGGGTGCTCAACTAAGGCAAGGAAGCAAAGCAGATTAATCTAAGGAAAAAACAAACAAAAAACCAAGCAACAACAGACACCCAAAATGGGACAAAAAAGAATCAGTCCATCACCGAAAGGAAAGGAAGAATCCCCAGAAAGACCACCAAATGAAACAGAGGCACATGAAGTATCAGATAAGGAAGTCAAAAGAATAATGATAGAGAAGCTCAATGAGCTTAACCACATCAAAGAAAACTATAAACAACCCCAGGGAAGTTACAAGGAACTTACTGAGAACTACAACAGCATGAAAAAGGACATGGAAACTATCAATAAGTGCCAGGAGGAAATGAAGAATACAATTTCTGAATTGAAGAATACAGTAGAAGGAATCAACAGTAGGCTAGAGGAAGCAGAGGACCGGATCAGCGAGTTGGAGGATAATGTAGACAAATACTCCAAGACA
>PVIW01017351.1:0-14288 GCA_004026585.1 Noctilio leporinus
CTGACAGGTGTGAGGTGGTATCTTAATGCAGTTTTAATTTGCATCTCTCTGATGACTAGCGATGTTGAGCATTCTTTCATATGCCTCTGGGCCCTTTGTATATCTTCCTCAGGGAGTTGTCTGTTCAGGTCCTTTGCCCATTTTTTAATTGGGCTGTCTGTCTCCCTGGTGTTGAGTCGCATTAGTTCTTTGTATATTTCACCTTCCATTTTAAATAAGAGTCTTGCTGGTTAGAGTATTTTTGGTTGCAGGCCTTTGTTTTTCAATGCTTGAAATATTTCTTTCTTTCTTATTTTTTGGTATTCTATTTTGGCTTGTAGAGTTTCTGTGGAAAATTCAGCTGATAACCTTATCAAAGCCCCCTTGTATGTTATTAGCTGTTTTTTTTTTTTTTTCTTGCTGCTTTTAGAATTCTCTCTTTGTCTTTGAAATTTGCCATTTTAATTATGATGTGTCTTCGAGTGGGCCTGTTTGGGTTCATCTTCATTGGGACCCTCTGTGCTTCCTGCACTTTCATGAATTTTTCTTTCCTCAAGTTAGGGAAGTTTTCTGTCACTACTTATTAAAACAGGTTTCCCATCCCTTGCTACCTTTCTCCTTCTGGTATCCCTATGACATGGATATTATTATATTTCACATTGTCCTGCAGCTCTCTTCGAACTTCTTCATTCTTTTACAGTCTTTTCTTATTGTTTTGTTGCACTGCCTGAGAATTTTTTTCTATGTTGTCCTTTAACTTGCTGATCCAATCCTGTGCTTGATCTAGCTTCTTTTAATTCCTTGCACTATGTTCTTCAATTCAGAAATTGTATTCTTCATTTCCTCCTGGCTCTTATTGATAGTTTCTATGTTCTTTTTAATGCTGGTATAGTTCTCACTAAGTTCCTTGTAGCTTTTCTGGATTTCTCTGGAGCTGTTTGTAGTTTTCTTTGAGCTCGCTGAGCTCATTGGCCTTCTCTATAATCGTTATTTTGAATTCCATGTCTAATAGTTTGCTTCTCTCTGTTTATGTAGCACTCTTTCTGGGGAGTCCTCCTTTCCTTTTGATGGGGGCTTGTTTCTTTGTCTCCCCATTTTAGATGGTTCTCCTTGTTTGCTTCTGCTTATTAGGTTGGTCTGCTTCAATGTCCTGTCTTTGTGGTGTGACCTTCTTTGGTGTAGAGGTGCACTTTCTTTACTTCCTGGATCCACCCCTGGTGACATCAGCTTGTGTCCCAGTCTGGGCCTAGTCAACCTGTTGGAGACTACCAGTGATCCACTGTCTTTGTTTTCTTCAATTGTTAATCAATTGATCAGCCATCAGGTTTAGGCACTGCTAGACAGGGCAGGTTAATTCAGTTGTTAATTCAAGGAATCTGTGATCAGCCATCAGGTTTAGGCACTACCTGGCAAGGCAGATTAATTTCTGTGGGCGGAACTATCCCTTCCCCTCAGGTTGACACCACTTAGAGAAGAGTGGTCTGCCCACTTTATGAGGGATGGGTTGGCATTGGGACCTTGTTGGCTGTTCCCTCATTTCTCTCCTCAAAGCCACTGCCGTAAACTCTCCTTAAGTGCCTCTAGCCCATTTTGCTCTTTCTGTGCTGGAGACCAGGGCAAGTGGGTGCCAATATATTTTTATGTATGGTCCCTTTAAAAACTTTGTGTCCCTTTCAAGCCAGGTAAACCTGGTGGCTTTTTGCTTTTCACAGCTGGATGCTGTTTTACTCTCAGCTGTGTTGCTGTAGGCTAGGAAGCCCAGCTGGGGGTTTAGAACCCACCCTTCTCAGGTGGAACCCCTGGCTGCTGAGATGTTTCTCCATCCCTTCAGCTGCCACCCATGGGAGTCCAGTCAGCCATCTCAAATCTCTGCACTTCTTACCAGTCATGTTGTGATGAGATAGCCTCTACTGTTCTGTCTGTGGTTATAAGCCTTCTCTCCATTTAGTGTCTTGTTGGTTATTCTGGATGATTTCACCCCAATAAAGTTGTAATTCCAGATTGGTTCTGGGAGGAGATTGGTGTAGCTTCACTTACTCCTCCTCTGCCATCGTGCTTCTTCCATTTGGATATATTTTAATGCAAGTCTTTTTGTGAATGCACATTTATATTCTCCTTATGTTTGTGTGGGAAGTGATACATACCTATGAGTATAATTCTTGGGTCAAAAGAAGGGTATATGTTTAATTTTATGAGATATTGATAGTTTTCTACAATGTTTGCATAATCTCACACCCCTTCCAGCATTATATATGTGACTTGCAGCAGCTTTACACCTCACAGACACTTGATATAATTACCCTTTAATTTGAGTCATTAAATAGTCAGTCTGCCATGGTTGTGCTTTTTTGTAATGGCCATTCATTCACATAGCATTTTAACTGAAAAATTTGACACAAATACACCTACTTTTTTTTGCTTCTGGAAAACTAGAAGTAAAGTTATTTCTTGATTTGTTTTTCTTTAGTCTTAAAGAATATGCAAGGGGAGCAAATGGACCTCATTCTACTAGGCAGAGCAAATGCCAACAAATTGGCAAAATGGACTTAAAATATTGTGGGAATTTTGCTATTCCATTTTGATTTGCTCTCTCTTGGTTCTGATGTCATAGTCCTTGTGGTTTATCCTTATTTACCTACTTTACCTGAGATAAACTCTGTTCTTTATAACTTTCAAGATAGCAAGTTAGTGTACATTATTTTCATGGCCTTGTCAGAGTAATTGAATATCAAATGCAGATACAAATTGTGATGATGGATCACAGTGATAACACCACAGAGATTGATATTGCAGTATACATGCATACCGCCCCCCAACACACACACACAAATCATAAGTGTTCAGCTAAAGAAATTTGTATAAAGGAACACACTCAGATCAAAATATAAATCATTTTTAACACTGTAAAATTTTTCTTCCATTCCCTCTTAATCACCACAACTACAAAGATAACCACCTTTCTGATTTTCATTAAAATAGATTGGAAAAAAAAAATAGATTGGTTTACTTCAATGTTATATACATTTGATTATCCCATATGGAGTCTTTTGTGGCTGACTTCCTTTCCTCACATTATGTCTATGAAAGTTATCCATCATGCTGTGTAGAACAGCAGGAGGTTATTTTTAATCATTGTATAGTATTCTGTTACACAAATACCCCTCAGTTCATTTATCCATGTTATACTTGGCTTGGGCATTGCAGTTATTTTTTTGTTTTTGGCTTGTATGAATAATACAGTATTAATTTTATATATGCATATATAAACATGAATATATTTCAGTATGAATTTTAGTGGGTATGCATTGGCTATGTGTATGTTCTGCTTTAGTAAAAACTACAGTTTCCTGACATGCTGCACAAATAGACACTCTCCAGCACAGCATTTGATTTCTTGTTGCTCTGCATTCACACCAACATTTAGTACACTCAGGGGGTTCTGTGTGTTAGTCATTCTGGTAGGTGTAATGTTATTTTATTGTGTTTTTAACGTGCATATTCCTGATAACTAATGGGGTGGGGAACATTTTTTAAAAAATAAACTTTATTTTTCAGATAAATTTTAGAAAAATTGAGCAGAAAGTACAGAGTTCCCATGTATGCCTTGTCCTCCACTCTCTTGAGTTCTCCCTATGGTTAACATTTTGCAGTGGTGTGGTATATTCATTATAAGTGGTGAATCAATACAGGCACATTATTATTAACTAAAATCCATAGTTCACACTAAGATTCACAGCAACATGTCTCCACTGTTATAAGTCTAGTACAGAATAGTTTCACTGCCCTAAAAATCCTCTGTGCTTTATCTTTTCATCCCTACCCCCAACCCCCAGATGCTAGAAATCATGGATCCTTTCTATGGTCTCCATTTTCCAGAATAATGTAGTCATAACCATACAAAATGTAGCTCCCTTGGCTGCTATGTAGTCAGACACTCTGTTACAGATCTGCCTCCTCTTTTTATTAATAGCATGTGTTTTTTTTTATTTTGATATAAAATCAATTCATGCTTATCAAAGAAAAGTTAGAATATAAAACCATGACCTCACCTGGAGAGCATTATGTTAAGTGAAATAAGCCAGTCAGAGGAAGACAAATACCATATGATTTCATTCATATGTGGAATACAATGAACATACTGAACTAAGAAGCAAAATAAAGACAGACTCATAGAGAGGAGGATGACAGTTATGGGGGTGGAGAGATCACACAAAAAGGAAAAAAGGACTCAGACAACAGTGTGGTGATTGTGGTGGGTTGGGGGGAGGGAGGTGTAAAGGCGATAAATGGTAATGGAAAAATACAATAAAAAGAAAACCACAATCTCAAAATAAGAGAAAGAATGCAAAATGTACATAAAGAATCTCAACTTTGTAAAAGAACCAGAGCAATTCTGCATCTATGAAGAAAACAAAGGACTGAATGTCCTGTCCCCAGACTCACCTGTCTAGAGGTAGAATGGGTTCTCCTTTCACCTTCATTAAGGTGGCTCAGGGCCTTCACCCGTGAAGGAAGTATCTGACTGGGATTGCCTCATTTCCCCACTTGTTTTGGGTATGCCCATGAAGCATTTGGTCCTCAGGAAGGGGATCCCATAGTTCCCTTGAAGGCCATATATCACTCCCCAGGCCCCCATACACACCCTACAGCACCCTTAAGGTGCAGTTAACAAGGGGGCTGTCATCTCTGGTACTTTTGGGCCAAGGGCAGATCAGTGTCTGGAACTTGCTGGAAGGGAGGCCATCTTTCCATCCTTCCCCACACTCTAAGAGGGACCCAAACTCCTCTTCTACTGGACCAAATGAAACCTTTCTGCATGTGGCCCCTGCAGATAAATGTCCCAAGAGCCACTATGCAAAGGGAAAGTGCGGGGAGCCCAGGGTCACAGACCTGCCCCACACCTGTGGACACTGAGGTTACAGTTAATTAGAGCATTCCTTTTTTATATATCTCAGTATTATTTAAACTCTCTACAACAACACTTTTAATCACAATAAAAGGCAAACAAAGAACCAAAAAGTCTTAGCAGGCTATATTTATTTGATGGAATGGTTGGTGAAAAGTTTGCATTTCAGAAATTTTCTATTATTTATGCAGCTGTGTTAAAAACCCACTGAGGGGTTAGGAAATGAGGTTTATAAAACTTCTACTCACCTGGAAGCTTCTATACCTGGGCCCCGGTTCTCAGAAGCAGTCTGTGTGGCATGGCAAGGCCCTGCCTACTGTCCTGCAGAGTCCCAGCTAAACCACAAAAGGGCACTCTCCCCTCCATTCCTACATTCTTTCACAGCTGGAGTTACCTAAATAAACCTAGAATGCTTTGTGATGGCAAAACCAGCTCTCCTGTTCAGGGAGAGTAGAGGCTGCTTGTCTGTGTTTGGCCCAGAGAGCTAACTCTTGGGATGATAGGGGCACGCTCTCTTCTCTCCTGGGATCACAGGGGCTGTACGGGCAAGGGAACACTGTCATGCCTTTAGAATCAGTGACTTTCTGGACCTATCCACATCACCCTCTCTTCTGTGACTTACAAATCAGCTCACATAGTAAGTGCTTCAGAGGAAGGAGGGCCTTACATTTGCTTTCTCATATAACCTTCACAATTGTGCCATCTGGGGTTAATTTCCTCTTTTACATATAAGAAAACTGAAAGCTTTCACAGATTGAATGATTTGACCAAAATCATGCAGTGTGGAGCCAGGGTCCTGGAGGACCTCTGAGTTTTCCTGGGCAATGAGGTAAGCATGGGGATTGCTGCAGATCACATGGCAGTTCCTTACTCCTTGTAGGTGTGGACCCGTGTGTGAGCTTGCAGATGATGACTCATTGGGGTTTTACTGTTTCTGAGCTGGGAAGTGTCTCAGGATTCTGAAAGACACATTCATGTAAGGAAGTATCTGCAGCTCTGTGGCTCTGTGGCTGGATGCAATGGCTGGTCTCACACATTCTGCTTGGGCATTACAGACCGTTTGTCCAGTTCAGCATGACCCATTTAACACAGGTGCTGCTCCATGGTTCCTTCCCAGGTGTGCGCATGCTCTGCCATCACCTGTGGGGGCAGCTGAGGGACACATCTGTACAAAGGTGCTGCCAGCCATGTTCCAAATGAGGCCTGTGTAAACTGTAGCTCTCTGCATCTTATGCCAGCAGACCTCCTTCTTGAGTGTCTTTTGGGTGTGTCCCAGGAAAGTCCTGAAATGTCTTGCCAATAAAGAGGATGATTCCCGTATCTGGGCACTCAAAACAGCGTGCAATCTAGGAGGTCCTTCCAAGAAGCCAAACTACCCTTAGAAAAGCTTCCTCAAAAAGCTTTTTTACTTGAGCCCTAGGGCACTAATTTATGATGGACTTTCTTTTCTCTTTATTATTGTGATTCTATTACAGTTGTCCAATTTTTGCCCCTTTAAGTCTTTTTAAAATATATTTATTTTGCTATTTCAATTGTCCCAATTTTCCCCCTTTGCCCCCCTCCACCTAGTACCCCATTCCCTCCAGCAATGCCCCCCTTAGTTCATGTCCATGAGTCACGCATATAAATTCTTTGGCTTCTCTATTTCCTTGTTCTTCTTAGTATCCTAATACTTATGTTACACTGAAATGCTATTTTTGTGAAATATATCACAGAAACGGTGTATTACAGAACTCACTTCTGTGAAATTTGTCCTAGAGACAGTGCCAAACCCATAGTAAAAAATAAATTTGTTTTTTGAGTCAGATCCTCCCCACTCCAATAATACAACTCAACTTTATTTTAAGCTACTGGAACTACAACTTATCCTTTTTGGAGTTTTCCATCTTAAATACTAGATTTATTTATTTATTTACTTATTTATTTATTATTTTTTAGGCTGTGCACAGGTCTTACTTCTTTCAATACCCTCTGTTTTTCCTCTACATGTGTTTTACAAGTTGAAGCCTTCAGAAATAATGGCCCTTGCAGTGCTCAGCCGGTCCCCAGAGTAGAAATTATTGTGTCTACTAAGTTGAGGTAAGAAATTAAAATCCCTAGAATTTAAATAATTTTGTAGAATAGTATTCTAGCTATTTTTTAATCTTGTGGTTTTGACTTCCTATGTGGTCCTAAACTAACCCCTGAACTATTTAAGAGTCTGTTGAAGTAAAGTTCTGCTGAGAAGTAGAGGTTAGGTATGTTTACATTCCAATAATAAAGTTTACTATAGCATTAATTCCTTTTCCCAGGCATCCCCAGTTTGGGGGACCTTTGTAACTGGAAATGTATATTTCTATGATTTAGCTGAAAGGAATCCCATCTAATTTACATGCTAAAATGAGAATATATATTATCTACGTACACGAATCATACAGTTTAGTAGTTTGCAACTTCCATCCAAATTGGTCTTCATTCTCAACATCTTATATAACCTAAAGATTGACTGATATCACAACACACCCAGTTGGTTGCTATTTAAAACATAAATTGCTAACAAAATCTATATATTACACACCCACAAATAAGCACATATTTTATAACAGTGAATAAGAAAGATAGCATGTCTTCTTTGTAATACACATCTTCTTCCTTAACTGCATTTTATTTTTCTGAGTTATTGCAAGTACCCCAATTTTCCCATATTGTGAAATTATTCCAATCTAAGAAAACTTAACCTGCAGTAATGCAGATACAAGTAATATACAAAATTGTGCCTTATTTAGTACACTCTATTTATAACAAGATCATTTTAAAGCATTCATAAATTAAAGTTGGTTCTTATCCATTCAGTTGCCCTATGTCCTTTGATTGGTGCACTTAATCCATTTACCTTTGTACCTGTGTTCCTGTCTGTCTCTCTGTTTCTTTATCTTTTTAAAGCAGACCCTTTAGCATCTCTTACAATGCTGGTTTGGTGGAGGTGTATTCTTTCAGACTTCTTTTGTCTGGGAAGCTCCTTATTTCACCTTCCATTTTGAATGACAGCCTTGCTGGGTAGAGTACTGTTGTTAGCAGGCCTTTGTTTTTCATTGCTAGAAATATTTTTTGCTATTCCCTTCTGGTTTGTTGTGTTTCTGTTGAGAAATCAGCTGATAACCTTATGGGAGCCCCCTTGTATGTTATTAGCTGTTTCTCTCTTGCTGCTTTTACAATTTTATCCTTGTCTTTGAAATTTGCCATTTTCATCATGATGTGCCTTGGAGTGGGTCTATTTGGGTTCATCTTCCTTGGGACTCTGTGCTTCCTGAGTTTGCATAACATTTTCTCTCCTCAACTTAGGAAAGTTTTCTGTCATTACTTTTTCAAACAGATATTCTAACCCTTGCTCCTCCTCTTCTCCTTCTGGTATTCCTATGATACAGATGTTATTACATTTCATGTTGTCCTGCAGCTTTCTTAAAACCCCTTCATTCTTTTCAGTCTTTTTCATTTTGTTGCACTGCCTGGGAATATTTTTCTACATTGACCTCCAGCTCACTGATCCGATTCTCTGCTTTCTCTAGCTTGCTTTTGATTCCTTCTACTGTGTTCTTCAATTCAGAAATAGTATTCTTCATTTCCTCCTGGCTCTTATTGATGGTGTCTGTGTCCTTTTTAATGCTGGTGTAGTTCTCAATAAGTTCCCTGTAGCTTCCCTGGAGTTCTTTGTAGTTCCCCTGGAGTTGTTTATAGTTTTCTTTGAACTCCCTGAGCTCATTGAGCTTCTCTATCATCATTATTTTGAACTCTATG
This sequence comes from Noctilio leporinus, assembly GCA_004026585.1. Lineage (NCBI taxonomy): Eukaryota > Metazoa > Chordata > Mammalia > Chiroptera > Noctilionidae > Noctilio > Noctilio leporinus. The sequence continues at coordinate 8,660 of PVIW01017351.1, forward strand.
TCTGATAGGGTGCTTACCTCTATTTCATTTTGCACTCTTTCTAGGGATTCCTCCTTTCCATTTGCTGAGAGTTTATTTCTTTGTTTCCCCATTTTAGGTGACTCTTGTTTGTTTCTGCTTCTTGTATTGGTCTGCTTTGACTTACTGTCTTAGTGGTGTGGCCTTCTGTAGTGTAGAGGTGCATTATTTTTACTTCCTGGGTCTGTGCTTGGTGATGTCAGCTTGTGTCCCAGTCTGGGCCTCGGTCAGCCAATTGGAGACTACCAGAGATACACTTTCTTTGTCTCCTTTAGTTTCTAATCCAATTGACCTGTGATCTGAGGTCAGGTTTAGGCAATGCTGGGTGGGGCTGATTAATTACTATGGGTGGGGCTGTAGCTTTCCTTCAGGCTCCCACCCTTTGGAGAAGAGTGGTTTGCTGGCTATATGGGGGATGGGTCCACACTGGCTCCCTCTGTTCTCCCTAAAAAGCCACTGACCCAAACATTCCCTAAGCTTCTCTAGTCCACTCTGCCCTTTCTCTGCTGGAGCCAAGGGTAGGTGGGTGCCACTGTGTTTTCATGCATGGTCCCTTTAAGAACTCTGTCTCTGTCAAGTAGGCTAAACCTGGTGGCTTTTTGCTTTTCACAGCTGGGTGTTGTTTTACTCTCAGCTGTGTTGCTGTAGGCTGGGAAGCCCAGTTGAGGGTTTAGATCCCACCCTTCTCAGGTGGAGCCCCCGGCTGCTGAGATGTTTCTCTGTTTCTTCAGTTACTGCCTGTGGGGACCCCACCAGCCTACCTCACTTCCTACCAGTCACATTGTGATGAATGGGCTCTTCTGTTCTGTCCCTGGTAATAAGACTTCTCTCCAGCTGGTGTTCTTTTGATAATTCAGGATGATTTCTCCTCAATTAAGTTGTAATTCCAGTTTGGTGTTGGGAGGAGATTGTCGTAGCTCCACTACTCCTCTACCATCTTGGTTCTCTTTCGACTTTCTTAATAATAGGTAATATCGACATTCTTCTCATGTGTGGGAAACTGGGAAGATGCACATCATGGCACACTTACACCTTGCACTAGACTTAAATCCTCAGCTTTCTGTCCCCTTGGTTGCACAAGTTTAACCTCGTGTGTTTCTGGGGGACACATCCACCCCCACTCCCAGGGCTACCCCACCTACTGAGCAGGTGTTTCTTTAGACCTGTCTGCAATGACTCAGTGAGTGCACATGCTTGGCTCACCATCTGCAGATTTGCACCCACTCTGGGAAGGCTGGTGGGCCAAGATCTTGAGAGGAAGTGAGAACTTTCATTTCATCAATTGTTTAACATGTACTTGATGACATGGAGGAACATCTCTAGATATCTTCCATGTGAGGGTCATCTTGTAGAAGTTTTTATTCTGTTCACAAACACTGTACTGTAAGAACATGAACACTGCAATTTGCTTCTCCAAGTAGATCCAGGTTATACACATAGCTGAGAATGCAGAAAACAAAGACTTTCTCAGTGAGAACTGCATGGAACTTAAATAGAAGGTGAGACCTCTCTTTCCCAAGAGTGTTTGCAAACCACAGGGTGCTCTTTGGTGCAGCTTTGCATATGGTCATCTTCTGATACTGGATTTAGTATGAGTTCCATATGCTCTATAAATGCCAAGAAATGTGAGTACATCTTTTGCAATGAGAACAAACACTGAGGCATTCAAATCTTTGATGGACTTAGTCACATTTCTTTTTTTTTAAAGTTATTATTATTATTTTTTAAATTTTATTGTTGTTGTATTACATCCATCCCCTTTTTGCTACCCTCTGTCCCCCTCCCCACCCACCCATTCCCCCCAAAGTCAATCCCACCTGTTGTCCATTTCCATGATTCCTTTATACTAGGTTCTTGTCTAAACTGCTCCCCTTCCTTGCCTCTGCCTCCCCCCTCCCCCCAACCCTCTTCCCCCTAACTACCGAAGGCCTATTCACTTTATTCATATATTTGGTTCTGTTTTGCTTGTTAGTTTTGTTCATAATTGTCCTATAATGGGTGAGATCATATGGTATTTGTCCTTCACTGACTGGCTTATTTCACTAAGCATAATACTCTCCAGTTCCATCCATGTTGTTGCAAAGGGTACAAGTTCCTTCTTTCTTTCTGCTGTATAATATTCTATTGTGTAAATGTACCAAAGTTTTTTGATCCAATCATCCACTGATAGGCACTTAGGCTGTTTCCAGCACTTGGCTATTGTAAATAGTGCTGCTATGAACATAGGGATACATAGGTTCTTATGAATTGGTGTTTCAGGATTCTCTGGGTATAGTCCAAGTAGAGGAATCACTGGATCAAAAATGACAATCATCAACAAATCAACAAACAACAAGTGTTAGAGAGGATGTGGGGCAAGGGGAACCTTTGTGCACTGTTGGTGGGAATGTAGGCTGGTGCAGCCACTGTGGAAAACAGTATGGGGTTTCCTTAAAAAACTAAAAATGGAACTGCCTTTTGATCCAGTGATTCCACTACTTAGACCATATTTCTTTTAAAACAGTAAAAAAACAAAACAAAACAAAACAAAAAAACATTTCTAAAGTGAATGCTCTAGCTTCTCAAAGCTCCACAAATGTATTCAGAGGCTAGTTTGGAGCAGTTCCATCATTATTGTGGGCTAGGTGCTCTGGGGACTGGAAAGTCAACTCTCCTGCTGGAGTGCATTCTCAAGTAAGAACTGCTGAACTCCTTGGGAGAGAAGAGGGACCTGGCTGGGAGAAACAGAGTGGAAGGACTATGCTCCAGGGCAGAACCATAGTGCAGCCAGCTGCACAACTTGGAACACATTAAGAAAGGAGGGTTGACAGATGAGACTCACAGCTGGAGGGGCATTTGTCTACTCGGGTTTGCAGCATATAGTTGTGTGGCCTTGGGTTGATGGCTTAACCTCTCCAATGATCAGTTTCCTTGTCTGTAGAGCTGCAACAAAAACAAAAAAGTAAAAATGACTTTATATTCAGTAGGTCACTGGGAGGATGAAATAAAATGAGATAATTAGATCACTTAATGTAGTGTTTGGCTGATTGGCAAGTGAATACGAACTGGAACTTGTAACTGTCACTGACAAGTTGGTTGTTCAAACTTTCTGAGCCTTGTGTTTCCTCAACTATAAGACAGGAGCAATGATTGGAAATATTGTAAGTGCAGTGTCAAGACATTGGGATCATTACTTTATCACCACCACCATACCCTCTTTTATGACTGGTGTCCCTCATTATATGGGAGCAAGAAACTCTGAGTTTAGCAGGGCTCTGGTGAGAGGGCTCCCCATGCACTGTCAGAGGGATTTCTGATTCTAACAACATCTACTCCAACTTCAGGGTCTTTTCCAACCATAATTCATACCACAAAGCAGTGATCCTGCTTTTAAAAATCAGATGACGTCAGGGCCAGGTTGCCTTTTTCTTAGATGATTCAAAGAAGGGTGACCACCATTCTGCTAAGAAAATTTCAGATGTTTGGAAAAGTGGCAGCCTTCTTGACATGAGCATGACCTCTGAGGTGACCACTTCATAGATGGCCACATGTACTAAGTTTCAGAAGAGGTTTTCTTGGGGGAAAGGTCATAATTTCTTTCAATGCTGAGGAAACAGCAGAAAGGATAGATACATGGGAGTGACCCTGAAGGTAAGTTATTATGAGGCATTTGAGGAAAGAGAAATCTGTGACTCTTGAGCAGGGCTTTTTCAATAAGGGACATGGGCTCCAACATTGAGAGGCAGAGGCCTGGCCCTGGCAGGAGACTATAACTGAGGCAAACCTGGAGGCAAAGCTTGGGAGGAGGACCAGTGCCTGAAGCTCATGCCTGGGAAGGTATATCAGTCAGCTCAGACTGCTACACAAATCCCACACATGCACAGCTTAGACAATGGGAGTTAATTGTCTCGTAGTTATGGAGGCTGAAGTCCAAGGTCAATGTGTTGACTGGGTTGGTCTCTTCTGAGGCTTCTCTCCTTGGCTTGTAGATGATCATCTTCTCCTTGTATCCTTGCAAGGTCACCTCTAATCTGTGTCTGTGTTCTAATATCCTCTCCATAAGGACACTAGTCATGTTGGATTAACCTTATTTTACCTTAATCACCTCTGTAAAGACCTCATCTCCAACTACAGTCACATTCTGAGGTACTAGGGGTAAGAACTTCAACATATCAGTTTTGAGGGCACAACTCAGCCCATTATAGAGCCAGGCTTGATTCATGGGCCTGCAGCTTTGTGGGACAAGAAATTAAAAGGGGAGGGCTGGGAACAAGGGCAGACACCCTTGCCACAGTTCTACTTGTTGCCATACCATGGTGCCCTGATTCCTGCTGCCCTGCTTTCTATCAGCTTCTTATATTGGTCTTATGTCTACCATGGGAGCCCTGAGTCCTGCTCTGAGGAAGGGCTCTTAGAGGCAGCTCAGTTCAGTGTCAAAGAAGCACATCCCTGACCACCAGTGCCCTGGTGTTTTTCACACGGGCTGCTTATTTGCTTGTTTACCAGAGCTGGGAGGATCAGGAAGGGAAAGTTCCCATTTTTAAATAGGATTTGTGCAGAAGGTTGCAGTCCTACTCACTTGGTTGAGAACTTGGGAGAGGAAAGCTATAGCTACTGTTTGAACTTAGTCATTCAACAGATATTTTACACTGGCACCAGAAGACAGTTAGGAATGTAACTGATTTTAGATGTTTAATGGTATCAGTGGTCTATATTATAGCTAAAATTAAAAAGGAATGTATCAGCTTCCACATGACTTCCTTCTTTGTCCTTGAGCTAGGAGAGAAGTGACTAGGTTTGGGGAGCCACATATAGGATTGAATGGTATGCACGATCAGCATCTCAGAGGCACAGCTTCCCTGAGTATGAACTCCCAGTATGGTAGTCCCACATCTGGTGGGGAAAACAAATAGCATTAATTCCAGGAAATGGCAGATCTTTGTTCACATCCAGTTTCTCTGCTCCCAGATTAAGTGGTTTCCTTCTCAGAGACTCAGATGCTTGTTTGGGACCTGAGAATGACCAGTAGCACCTACCACACATTGTCCCACAGACACTAGGTACAGGGACTCATGCAGTACATGCTCAGTGAAGGTTAGCAATGGTTATCAGTTAAAGGAAAGCTTGCCTCTTAGAATTTGAAGCACACTCTTCCAGGAAAATGCTTGCTTTGGGTAGTATGAATTAAAGGCCAAACTCTTTCTTTGTTTTACATTTTTTTTCTTTTTTTAAAAAAATTTATTGTTGTTGTATTACATCCATCCCCTTTTTGCTCCCCTCTGTCCCCCTCCCCACCCACCCATTCCCTCCAAAGTCAATCCCACCTGTTGTCCATTTCCATGATTCCTTTATACTAGGTTCTTGTCTAAGCTGCTCCCCTTTTTTGCCTCTGCATCCCCCCTCCTCTCTCCCCTCAACCCTGTTCCCCCTGAACACTGAAGGCCTATTCCTTGTATTCATATACTTGGTTCTGTTTTGCTTGTTGTTAGTTTTGCTCATTATTGTCCTGTAATGGGTGAGATCATATGATACCTGTCCTTCACTGACTGGCTTATTTCACTAAGCATAATACTCTCCAGTTCCATCCATGTTGTTGCAAAGGGTACAAGTTCCTTCTTTCTTTCTGCTATAT
>PVIW01017352.1:0-14280 GCA_004026585.1 Noctilio leporinus
TGGCAATCATCAACAAATCAACAGACAACAAGTGTTGGCGAGGATGTGGGGCAAAGGGAACCCTCATACACTGTTGGTGGGAATGTAGGCTGGTGCAGCCACTGTGGAAAACAGTATGGGGTTTCCTTAAAAAACTAAAAATGGAACTGCCTTTTGATCCAGCAATTCCACTACTTGGACTATACCCAAAGAATCCTGAGACTTCAATTCATAAGAACCTGCGTACACCTATGTTCTTAGCAGCACTATTTACAATAGCCAAGTGCTGGAAATAGTCTAAGTACCCATCAGTGGATGATTGGATCAAAAACTTTGGTACGTTTACACAATGGAATTCTATTTATCAGAAAGAATGAAGGAACGTGTACCCTTTGCAACAACATGGATGGAACTGGAGAGTATTATGGTTAGTGAAATAAGCCAGTCAGTGAAGGACAAATATCATATGATCTCACCCATTACGGGACAATAATGAGCAAAACTAACAACAAGCAAAACAGAACCAAGTATATGAATGCAAGGTATAGGCCTTCAGTGGTCAGATGGACAGAGGTTGGGGGAGGTGGGAGGCAGAAGCAAGAAATGGGAGCAGCTTAGACAAGAACCTTGTATACAGGAACCATGGACAACAGGTCTGATTGACTTTGGGGAGAATGGGTGGGTGGTGAGGGGGACCGAGGGCAGCAAAAATGGGATGGATGTAATACAACAACAATAAAATTTAAAATAAATAAATAAATAAAACAAAGAAACGAAAAAACTTTTGTATATTTACACAATGGAATTCTATATAACAGAAAAAAAGAAGGAACTTGTACCCTTTGCAACAACATGGATGGAACTGGAGAGTATTATGCTTAGTGAAATAAGCCAGTCAGTGAAGGACAAATATCATATGATCTCACCCATTACAGGACAATAATGAACAAAACTAACAGAAAGCAAAACAGAACCAAATATATGAATACAGTAAATAGGGCTTCAGTGGTCAGGGGGAAAGGGGGTTGGTAGGAGGTGGGAGGCAGAGGCAAGGAAGGGGAGCCTTTTAGACAAGAACCTATTGGACATAGACAACTGGTGGGATTGACTTTGGGGGGAATGGGTGGGTGGGGAGGGGGACAGAGAGGAGCAAAAAGGGGATTTATGTAATACAACAATAAAATTAGAAAGAAAAGAAAAGAAAAGATGTGTGTGCTCTGTGTCCATCTCCTCTCAGAGCTGTACAAGCAGACATTAGTTAAAGGCACATCCTTCAAAACATTGAAAAGTTTAGGTGACATTTCTGGGTAGCCTGAGTTTCTCTATGGATGACTCAATGGGTAGACTCACATTCAGAAGCAGCCTTTTTGAGCTGAGTGATGAAACCAGGAAGCCATGTAGTCATGGCAGCGGCTCCATCCATGCATCACTGGTGCAAAATGACCAATTCAGTTTTCCTGATATGTATTATTCAAAGACTTGAATAGTTATGCAGCTGTGGAGTTGGTTAGTAACAAAAGTGCACATACCATTTCTTAATTCACATCCTCCTGAAAAATATTTTGCACTAAACAATCATTGTTATCAACATGAGTAGACTCACCAACCTGGGTTGCATACCATAATGACTCATTAATCCTTTTCAACAATTGTGCCTCAATATCCTCTGCTATTTCATCAGTTTGTCTAGTTATAGTGCTAGCTCAAAGAGGAAAACATGCCACCTTTTGAACTTCAGCCTTTCCTAAAAGCTCATGACAAATGCCCTTAGCATCAGGCAAGCTCAACTCTTCACCAGTGGTAAAGGGCTTCTTAGCTTTAGCAATGTGGTTTGCCACTAAGAAAGATGCTCTCAGTGCAGACACGTATAATGAAATGGTGGCCCTCAATAATTGCTTCTGTTTTTCATATTAATGTTTTTTATTTCTCTTGAAAAAAAAAAAAAAACCAAAAGTTCTTTTAATGCAAGGTGCTTAGTCTTCATGTGGTGAAGACATTTTGAAGGTTCCATGGCTTTGTTGGATAGCTGGTCACCACATATTATCCAAAACAGACTTGGAGAATGTGAATCACCTGTTACAATAAATCCATAATTGAAGATGCTAGTATTTTATTTTAAATGCATCATTCTTTTTATTGGCAATCTGAGAAGCTTCTGTCTTGTATATCATTGGGTATTTCCCCCTTTTCAAAGAAACTCTCCAGTGACATTTGTTTTTCACTCATTTTGTTTTTATAATTTATTGTCATTGTTGTTCTATTATATTTCTCCCATTGCTGTCATTGCCCCATCCATCCCTACTCCCATAGTCAATCCCCAACCTGTAGTTCATGTCCTTGGGTCAGTCATACATGTTCCTTGACTAGACTCTTCCTCTACTTTCCCCCTCGCTTCTTGTCACTGTCAGCCTGTTCCTTGTTTCTTGTTTCTATGCCTCTGGTTGTATTTTGCTCATTTGTTTGTTTTGTTTATTAGGTTCCTGTTTGATTTTTACTCATTTTGGCTAGGATTAGTGTGTGGGCTTAATGCACAGTGTGGGAAAGTGGCACACATAGAATTAATAAACAAAATAATGGTAGAGCCATGATTAGACTGAAATAAGTGTTGGATTCTGACTTAAAGCCTTTCACCAGATGCAGCTGTACAATTGAAGTACATCAACTTACTTTCCACTCTAAAGCCTGCCACCAGATGCAGCTTAATTGCCCCCTGTCACTTACTGATATTTTGATATGAGCTACAAGCAATTGGTTTATTATGGTCTCTGTCCAGTCTAACTTCTCTGCTAATGGTGATCTGTATTTTCAGCTGCTCTCCGGCACTAGCATCATCACCTTAGCTCCAACTCAGATCATCAGGCATTATGTTCCCATAAGGACCATGCAACTTAGATTTCTTGCATGTTCAGTTCACAGTAGGATTCAAGTTCCTAGGAGAATCTAATGCTGTTGCTAGTCTGACAGGGGAGAGAGCTTAGGTAGTAATGTGAGCAATAGGGAACAGCTATAGATCCAGGGGGAGCTTACTTAGCTCAACTACTTCTCACCTTCTGCTCTGCAGCTGACCTGGTTCCTCAGGCCAGGGACTGTTATTGGTCCATGTCCTGAGGTTTGGGAACCCCTGCTTTGGAGCTTTCTTCTTTAGTGAGAGTCAAAACATTTAATAAAGCACTAGGTTTTAGTTGTATGATTCTTACTCATGTGAATGTGAAAATAGTTTTGATATTTTTAGTGACTAAACTTTGAAAAATATTTCACCATATTTCTATTTCTAATTTCTGGATGCTATAAATTAAAGAGAAAGGAAAGAGCACAGGTGCATATATTTAAAAAACATAAACAGAAATTACTATTAGTTGAACTATATGATGTCATTTTTGCTGGTTAAAACTGGTCAACATTAAGAATTTCATATGATTTACTATAGTATTTATAGCTATTCACATAAAAGATACAAACATAGAGAATGAGATGCCATGATTGATAATAAACTTATTCAATAGTTTAATTGATCAAATTGCCTTCTTGACTGGCATTAAAAACAAAACATAAATTTGAACATAAAAGTAACTTACCTTGATAAAATATCACTCTTGTTGATTTACACATTACAGTTTCTACAAAATATTTCAATTGAGAAGACAACCTTTCTAACTAAACCAAACAAAAGAATAAAGGATGTATTTTATTCTTAGAGACATTATCATTTACCTGTTTATTATCCCAATATAGAATCTTAATATACAAGGTCTGCCAAAAGCCCAGTCATTATTAATAAAATGAGAATGATTTGTGTGACATCAATGTAACCTGGCAACCATGAAGAGTGGACTGGAATGTACAATGATGACTTCACTGTATTAGTCAGTGGGGGCAGTAGATGCTGTTGAGCGAGTATGCGTATTGTATGGCTGTCACATTCCAAATGACTGAGTAAGTAGAGCAACGAATCTGCATCAGATTTTGCATTAAGCTTGACTATTTCTCTGTGGAAACTACTCACATGATTCAGAAGGATTTCAGGGTTGATGCAATGAGTGTATTGTAAATATAAATGTGGCAAAAATGCTTCAAAGATGGTTGCTAATACCTTGATTTTATGAACCAGGTTTCCTCAAGAAGGTCATAACCTGAGGTGAATCATGGATGTATGGATGTATGCTTTAGAAACAAATGCCCAGTCATCAAAATGGAAGTCACCCAGTTCCATGTCTGAAAAAGTCACAGCAAATTTGCAGCAAGGCTAAGACTATGTTAACTGTGTTTTTTGATTGGGAAGGTATTGTCCATTACCAGTACACCTCTCCAGGCCAAACAATTAATAAGAGGACTACCTTAATGGTCATCATTGGTTGAGAGATGAAATATGATGAAAATGGCCCCAGATAAACACAACTGGTGGTTGACAGCTTCATCATGACAACATGCCCACTCATGCATCAGGTTTGCAGAATTTTTTGGCAAAACATAACTCAGGTGGATCAGTCCCCTTACACACCAGATTTGATGCTCTGTGACTTCTGGTTTTTCCCAAATTTAAAATCACCTTTGAAAGGAAGAGGTTTTAGACTGTTGATTAGATTCAGGAAAATATGATGGGGCAATTGATGGTGATTTCAACAAAGGATTTTTCAAACTGTTTTGAACAGTGGAAGACGATGCTGGAAGAACTGGGTGAGGTCCTAAGGTACCTACTCTGAAGGACACTGAGACATCATTGTCCTGTGTATAATGTTTCTTGTTTTTTTTGTATCTTCTTCAATAAACATCTCCTTTTCATGGTATGTGGCTGGATACTTTCTGGACAGATTTTTGTCATATGCTGTGGTTGTATTTAAAATAAGAGTAAATACTCTCTGCTTTACCTTGATTAATAGATATAAAGCTTTTAAAAGAAAATTTCTAACAAAATGTGAGTCAATTCAGACTTTTATGCACTTAGCCTAACACCTCACTAGAAGTGTAATCTAAATACAACTGAAAAGCCATGCTTTTCATAAAATTACTTAACTACTTCTAATATGTAATTATATACTCTTATAAGGTAATTTGATGTTTGCGCTAAACAGATCTAGAATAAATTAATTGCTATCAATCCAGCTGACAGTAATTAAACTGTTTCTAAAATGTCTTGCTTCCTGGTAAAATATCATTTTCTTTCTAGTTTACTTGTTTTATTGACACAAATATTGACATAATATTTATTATAATAACAGTCAAAATAACTTTTCCCTTGTCTATAATATTTTTTTATTAATATAACTCCTGGAAATATAACTTACCATTCTCATTATGTTCTTCATGACTACCTACTTTATCTCAACATATTTTTAGAATTAAAGGTTTAATTTTTGTGAATAAAATAAATAAGGGCAACTGTTAAGCAAATTCAATAATTATATACCTAGTTGATAATTCTAGTTTTAATGATTTAATAATTTAATGATTTAAGTTAAGCTCTAATTTTAGAATTACTTTCCTTTGGAATAATTATTTAATATAAATTATAGTTTAATTTTATTGTTGTATTACATTCATCATCCCACTCTCCCCACCAACTCTCTCTCCCACCCTGCCGCTCCCCGCCCCCTGCCAAAATCAGTCCCACTTGTTGTCCATATCCATGGATCATCCATGCTAGTTCCTTATAAATTATAGTTTAAAAGAAACAACAATGTTGACATTGTCATCATCACCAACACTATCCTAACAACAATCATACTTACCATTTTTTATAGCATAGCATTCTCTACAACTTCACTTAAATTATTTTATTCAATCCTCAAAATAATTCAAGGAAGTAGAATATGTAACAGGCCACAAGTCAGATGTGAGGAAAATGAGATGTATGAATTATAATTGACTTAGCCAAGCCAAGGCTTGGCTTTAGACCTTCCACCTCTGCCTGGTGTTCTTTCCTCTCCTTTGTGCAATCCAAATGCTTGTGAAACCCCAAGCTATCACTGGTAACAAACAGTGATTTTTATGTAAGATAGAGATACCTTTTTAAATCTCAAAATAAAAGTAAATGTATAATTTTCAGAGATCAACCTATTATTAAACCTTCAACATTAGCCACAGTTTGGATAGACCTACACATATATTTTCCATCATTAGTTATGTGAAGCTGTTGAACATGTGGCATTCAGATATTCTGAGTTGAGATGTTCTATTAACCAAAAGTACACTAGATTTCAAGTATAAAGGAACCATGGACATGGACAACAGGTGGGATTGACTTTGGGGGGAATGGGTGGGTGGGGAGGGGACAGAGGGGAGCAAAAAGGGGATGAATGTAATACAACAACAATAAAATTTAAAAAAATAAAAATAATGGTAAAAAAAGATACACCAAAAAAAAAAAAAAAAGAGAGAGAGAGAGAGAGAGAGAGAGAGAGAGAGAGAGAAATACTGTTCTATGAATAATAGTCTGATAAGCAAATAATTAACCAGATTCCTCATAGCTGCACCCTCATTATTCAAAGTGTCTCTTACATGTAGAACTAGCTTTCTTCTGAGAAAACATCATGTGTGCTTGCCACAAAGCAATTTGAAATTTGATGATTAAGGGGCTGTACCTGAATGCCACTACTGACAAAATCAATGACAACTAATACATGTATATGTATGGAATGTGCCAGATGCCTTTTAGGAACTTTTTATGTATTAACTCATTAAACTCTCAAAAAACCCTATTAAAAAAAAAAGTACATTAGATTTCAAAAAATATATTTTTAAATTTCTATTTATTTATTTTTAATTTAATTTTGTTGTTGTTGTATTACAACCATCCCCTTTCTTCTCCCCTCTGCCTCCTTCCCCACCCACCTATTCCCCCCACCCCAGAGTCACTACCACTTGTTGTCCATGTGCATGGGTCTTTCATACTAGGTTCTTGTCTAAACTGCTCCCATTCTTTGCCTCTTCCTCCCTGCTGCCCACTGAAGGTCTATTAATTGTATTCATATATCTGGTTCTCTTTGCTTCTTGTTTGTTTTGTTCATTATTGTCCTGTAATGGGTGAGATCATATGGTGTTTGTCTTTTACTGACTGGCTTACTTCACTAAACATAATACTTTCCGGTTCCATCCATGTTGTTGAAAAGGGTAGGAGTCCCTTCCTTCTTTGTGATGTGTAGTATTCCATTGTGTAAATGTACCAAAGTATTTTGATCCAATCATCCACTGATGGGCACTTAGGCTGTTTCCAGTACTTGGCTATTGTAAATAGCACTGCTATGAACATAGGGGTACATAGGCTCTTTTAAATTGGTGTTTCAGGGTTCTTCGGGTATAAACATAGTAGTAAAATTGCTGAATCAAAAGGCAGTTCCATTTTTTATTTTTTAATGAAACTCCATACTGTTTTCCAAAGTGGCTGTACCAGCCTGCATTCCCACCAACAGTGCATAAGGGTTCTGTTTTCCCCCACATCCTTTAAAACATTTTTTATTGATTTGCTGATATTTGCCATTCTGACAGGGGTGAGGTGGTATCTTATTGTGGTTTTAATTTGCATCTCTCTGATGGCTAGTGATGTTGAGCATTCTTTCATATGCCTTTGGGCCTTTTGTATGTCCTCCTCAGAGAATTGTCTTTTAGGTCCTTTGCCCATTTTTCAATTGGGTTTTCTATCTCCCTGGTGTTGAGTTGCATACGTTCTTTATGTATTTTGGATATTGAAATCTCGTTTGAGGTCTTATTGGCAAATATGTTTTCCTATACAGTTTGTTCCCTTTTAATTTTGCTGGTGCATTCTTTAGCTGAACATAAACTTTTCAGTTTGATATAGTCCCATTTGTTTATTTGTTCCTTTATTTCCTTTGCCATTTTGGGGAAGTATCAGTAAACATGTTAATGCTTAGGATATCTAAAATGTTACTGCCTATATTTATAAGTACCTTATTTTTCTTGTTGCTATGGTAACTGGGATTTCTTTTCTAGCTTTTATCTCTGATATTTCATTATTGGTGTGCAAAAATGCTTTTGATTTCTGAATATTGACTTTATATCCAGGTATTTTGCTACATTTCCTTATTAGGTCAAGTAAGTATTTGGTGGAGTCTACTGGGTTTTGTATGTACACTATTATGTCATCTGCAAATGACAGTTTTAACTCCTCCTTTCCAATTTGGATGCCTTTGATTCCTTTTTCTTCTCTGCTAGTTATGCTAGAACTTCCGAAACGATGTTGAACAAAAGTGGAGAAAGTGGCCAGCCTTGTCTTGTTCTGATCTTAGGGGGAAAGCTTTTAGTTTTTGCCTGTTGAGTATGATGTTGGCTTCAGGTTTCTCATATATGACCTTTATTATTTTGATATATGCTCCACCTATTCTCAATTTGCTGAATGTTTTTATTATCATTAGATGCTGTGTTATCAAATGTTTTTTCAGCATCCATTGATATAATAATATGAATTTTATTTTCATTTTGTTGATGTGGTTTATTACATTTATTGATTTGTAAATGTTGCACCATCCTCACAACTCTGGAATGAATCCCACTTGATTATGGTGTATGATTTTTTAAATATATTGCTGGATCCAGTTGGCCAATAGTTTCTTGAGAATTTTAACATCTATGTTCATCAGAGATATTGGCCTATAGTATTCTTTCTTAGTTGTGTCCTAACCTGGTTTTGGGATTAGAATAATATTGGCTTCATAGAAAGAGTTTAGGAGTCTTCACTCTTGGGTTTTTTAGAATAGGGTTAGAAGAAGAGGAGCTAGTTCTTTTCTAAATGTTTGGTAAAATTCACTTGTGTAGCCATCTAGACCAGGGCTCTTTTGCTTTGGGAGCTGTTTGACTACTTCTTCAATTTCACTAGTTATTATTGGTATATTCAGGGTTTCTGCTTCTTCTGGATTCAGTTTTGGTAGATTTTACATTTCCAGAAATGTGTACATGTCAACCAGGTTGTCATACTTCTTGTCATATAGTTGTTTGTAGTACTTTCTTATAAACCTTTGTATTTCTGAAGTATCAGTTTTGATTTCCCTCTGTCATGATTCTGATTCTGTTTATTTATTTATTTATTTTTTAGGCTTAGTAGATACTTTATTTTTTTTATTTATTTATTTATTTATTTATTTATTTATTTATTCCTGTTGTATTACATCCATCCCCTTTTTGCTCCCCTCCATCACCTCCCCATCCACCAATCCCCACCAAAGTCAATCACACCTGTTGTCCATATCCATGATTCCTTTATACTAGGTTCTTGTCTAAGCTGCTCCCTTTTCCTGCCTCTGCTTCCCACCTCCTCCCAACCCCTTTCCCCCTGACCACTGAAGGCCTATTCACTGTATTCATATATTTGGTTCTGTTTTGCTTGTAGTTAGTTTTGTTCATTATTGTCCTGTAATGGGTGAGATCATATGATATTTGTCCTTCACTGACTGGCTTATTTCACTAAGCATAATACTCTCCATTCCATCCATGTTGCTGGAAAGGGTACAAGTTCCTTCTTTCTTTCTGCCATATAGAATTCCATGGTGTAAATGAACCAAAGTTTTTTGATCCAATCATCCACTGATGGGCACTTAGGCTGTTTCCAGCACTTGGTTATTGTAAATAATGCTGCTATGAACATAGATGTACATAGGTTCTTATGAATTGGTGTTTCAGGATTCTTTGGGTATATTCCCAGTAGTGGAATCATTGGCTCAAAAGGCAGTTCCATTTTTTTTTTTTTTTTTTTAAGGATACCCCATACTGTTTTCCACAGTGGCTACACCAGCCTACATTCCCACCAACAGTGTATGAGGGTTCCCTTTACCCTGTATCCTCACCAACACTTGTTGTCTGTTGATTTGTTGATGATTGCCATTCTGACAGGTGTGAGGTGGTATCTTATTGTGGTTTTAATTTGCATCTCTCTGAAGACTAATGATGTTGAGCATTCTTTCATATGCCTCTGGGCCCTTTGTATATCTTCCTCAGTGAGTTGTCTGTTCAGGATCTTTGCCCATGTTTTAATTGGGCTGTCTGTCTCCCTGGTGTTGAGTCACATTAGTTCTTTATATATTTTGGAGATCAGACTCTTGTGTGAGGTATCATTGGCTATTATGTTTTCCCATACAGTTGGTTCCCTTTGAATTTTGCTGATATTTTCTTTAGCTGAACAGTAACTTTTCAATTTGATATAGTCCCATTTGTTGATTCGTTCTTTGATTTCCTTTGCCCTTGGTGAAGTATCAGTAAACATATCTTTGCATAGGATATACGAAAGTTTACTGCCTATATTTTTCCCCAGACCTTTATGGTGACCCTGTTTATATTTAAATTCTTCATTCATCTTGAGTTTATTCTGGTGTATGGTGTAAGTTGGAGGTCTAGTTTTATCTTTTTGCATGTTGCTGTCCAGTTCTCCCAACACTACTCGTTGAAGAGACTGTTTTTACTCCATTTGATGTTCCTTCCCCGTTTCTCAAATATTATTTGACCATAGTGTCCTGGGTTAATTTCTGGGCTCTCTATTCTGTTCCATTGATCTATATGTCTGTTCTTATGCCAGTACCAGGCTGTTTTGATGACAGTAGCCTTGTAGTATTGTTTGAAGTCTGGTATTGTGATTCCTCCAACCTTGTTCTTCTTTCTCAAGATTGCTGTGGCTATTCATGGGCATTTTTGGCTCCATATAAATTTTTGAAGTATTTTTTCTATTTCTGTGAAGTCTGTCATTGGTATTTTAATTGGGATTGCATTGAATATGTAGATTGCTTTGGGTAGTATGGACATTTTAATGATGTTGATTCTTCCCATCCATGAACATGGTATATATTTCCATTTATTTGTATTTTCCTTGATTTCTTTCTTCATTGTTCTGTAGTTTTCTGAGTACAGGTCTTTGACCTCCTTAGTTAAGTTTATGCCTAGGTACTTTATCTTTCTTGTTGCTATGGTAAATGGGATATGTTTTTTCACTTCTATTTCTGTTGTTTCATTATGGGAATACAAAAATGCTTTTGATTTCGGGATATTGACCTTATACCCAGCTATTTTGTGAAATTTGTTAATTAGGTTGAGTGAGTTTTTGGTGGAGCCCATCAGGTTTTGTATGTACGCTATCATATCATCTGCAAATAATGACAGTTTGACTTCCTCCTTTCCAATTTGGATACCTTTGTTTCCTTTTTCTTCTCTGATGGCTATAACTATATTTTCCAAGACAATGTTGAAAAGAAGCGCAGAAAGTGGACAGCCTTGTCTTGTTCCTGATCTTAGGGGGAAAGCTTTCAGTTTTTGTCCATTAAGTATGATGTTGGCTTCCGGTTTCCCATAGATGGCCTTTATGATGTTGAGGTATGCTCCCTCTATTCCCATTTTGCTGAGGGTTTTTATCATAAATAGTTGCTGCACTTTATCAAATGTTTTTTCAGCATCTATTGATATGATCATATGGTTTTTATCTTTCAATTTGTTGATGTGGTGTATTACATTTATTGATTTTTGAATGCTGTACCATCCTTGCATCCCTGGGATGAAGCCCACTTGATCATGGTGTATGATCTTTGTAATATACTGCTAAGTCCAATTGGCCAATATTATGTTGAGAATTTTAGCATCTATGTTCATCAGAGATATTGGCCTATAAGTTTCTTTCTTAGTAGGATCTTGCCCGGGTTTTGGGATTAGAATAATATTGCATTCATAGGAAGAGTTTGGGAGTCTTCCCTCTTCCTGAATTTTTTGATATAGTTTGAGGAGGATAGGAGTTAGTTCTTCTTTAGGTGTTTGGTAAAATTCACTTGTGTATCCATTCGGTCCAGGGATCTTGTGCTTTGAGAGATTTTGGATTACTTCTTTAATTTTGCTAGCTGTTATTGGCCTATTCAGGCTTTCTGCTTCTTCTGGGTTCAGTTTTGGTAGATTATACCTTTCCAGAAATGTGTCCATTTCATCCAGATTGTCCTATTTTTTGTCATAGAGTTGTTTGTAGTAATTTCTTACAATCTTTTGTATTTCTGAGGTATCAGTTGTGATTTCCCCTGTGTCAGTTCTGATTCTGTTTATTTGGGTCCTCTCCCTCTTTTTTTTGATGAGTCTGGATAAGGGCTTGTCAATTTTTTTTTTTTTTTTCAAAGAACCAGCTCCTGGACCTGTTGATTCTTCGAACTGTAGTTTGAATCTCTGAGTTATTTAGTTCTACTCTGATCTTGATGATTTCCTTCCTTTTACTTGCCCTGGGCTTTGTTTGTTGTTGCTCCTCTAGTTCTTGCAGCTTTGTGGTTAGGTTGTCTTTATAAACTTCTTGTAACCTTTTTTTGGAAGGCCTGTATTGCTATAAATTTCCCCCTGAGAACTGCCTTTGCTGTATCCCATAGGTTTTGGGCTATTGTGTGTTCATTGTTATTTGTTTCCAGGAACTTTTTGATTTCATCTTTGATCTCATTGTTAACCCCTTCATTGCTTAAAAGCATGTTATTCAGTCTCCATGAGTTAGAGAATTTTTGTTTTTTTCCCTTGAGATTGGTTTCTAGTTTCAAGCCATTATGACCTAAGAAGATACTTTGTATGATTTCAATTTTCCTGTATTTGTGGAGGCTTGTCTTGTGACATACCATGTGGTCTATTTTGGAGAATGATCCACGTGCATTTGAAAATAATGTGTATTTTGCTTCTTTGGGATAAAAAACTCTGTATACATCAGTTAGTTCCATTTCCTCTAGAGTGTTGTTCAACGCCACAACATCCCTGGGGATTTTTTTTGTTTTGAAGGTCTGTCCATTGTTGATAGTGGGGTATTAAAATCCTCTATTATTAGTTTGTTGCTGTCTATGTTGTTTTTAAAGTCTTCCAAGATTTTCCTTATATATTTCGGTGGTGCTATGTTGTGTGCATATATGTTTATCAGAGTTATTTCTTCTTGATGGATTGTTCCCTTAAGTATTATGAAATGTCCATCTTTGTACCTTTTTATGTCCTTCATTGTAAAATCTGTTTTGTCTGAAATCAGTATTGCTACTCCAGCTTTTTTTTGTTTCCATTTGCTTGATATATATTTTTTCATCCCTTCACTCTCAATCTGTGTCGATCTTTTGTTCTGAGGTGGGTCTCTTGAAGACAGCATATGTGAGGTTCATGTTGTCTTATCCATTCGGCTACCCTATAGGTCTTTTGATTGGTGCATTTAATCCTTTTACATTTAAGGTTATTATTGATTGATACATATTTATTGCCATTTTCTCCCTTTGTGTCTGTGTTCCACTCTGTGTCTCTCTGTTTCTTCTTGTTTTTAAAGCAGACCCTTTAGCATTTCTTGCCATTCTGGTTTGGTAGAGATGTACTCTTTGAGCCTTCTTTTGTCTGTTAAACTCCTTATTTCTCTTTCTATTTTGAATGAGAGCCTTGCTGGTTAGGAAATTCTTGGTTATAGGCCTTTGTTTCCCAATACTTGGAATATTTTTGCCATTCACTTCTGTCTTGTATTGTTTCTGTTGAATAATCATTTGATAGCCTTATTGGTACCCCTTTGTATGTTATTTGCTGTTTCTCTCTTGATGCTTTTAGGATTCTCTCTTTGTCTTTGATATTTGCCATTTTAATTATGATGTGCCTTGGAATGACTCTGTTTGGATTCATCCTTATGGGAACCCTGTTTGCTTCACAAACTTGAGTACCATTTTTGCTCATCATTTTAGTGAAGTTTTCAGTCATTAGTTTTTTGAACCGGTTTTCTATGTCTTTTCTTCTCTTTCTGGAATACCTATGATACAGCTATTATTATTATTATATTTTTTATCCAATTCTTTTATTTTATTTTATTGTTGTTGTATTACATCCATCCCCTTTTTGTTCCCCTCTGTTACTCTCCCCACCCATCCATTCCCCTCTAAGTCAATCCCCTCTGTTGCCCATGTCCATAATTCCTTTATACTAGGTTCTTGTCTAAGGTGCTCCCCTTTCTTGCCTCTGCCTCCCCCCTCCTTCCTCCCCCCAACCCCTTTTCCCCTGACCACTGAAAGCCTATTCCTTGTATTCATATACTTGGTTCTGTTTTGCTTGTTGATAGTTTTGCTCATTATTGTCCCGTAATGGGTGAGATCATATGATATTTGTCCTTCACTGACTGGCATATTTCACTAAGCATAATACTCTCAAGTTCCATCCATGTTGTTGCAAAGGGTACAAGTTCCTTCTTTCTTTCTGCTATATAGAATTCCATTGTGTAAATGTACCAAAGTTTTTTGATCCAATCATCCACTGATGGGCACTTAGGCTGTTTCCAGCACTTGGCTATTGTAAATAGTGCCACTATGAACATAGGTGTGCATAGGTTCTTATGAATTGGTGTTTCAG
>PVIW01017353.1:0-14280 GCA_004026585.1 Noctilio leporinus
AAAAAAAAAAAAAAAAAAAGTGGGGATAAAGGGGTAAGATATCTTTGAAGGTGTAGTTATTTTGCCTGGACTGGTGGTTCTGTTTTAGGAACGGCTCAAAAACAATGTATGAAATGTGATAGAAGGAGTGTCTCTCAATCAGCCAACTGAGTGAAAGGAAGAACACATACAAGTCCAAAATACAACCAGACAGTCCAAGTTAATGACATAAAGGGCACTCCAAGAGCAACAAGTTGAGGAAATCTAAGAGACTGCAACATTGAACTCCACAAATCTCCTAACACAAAAGGGCACTCTACAAAGGTAGGGAGTCAAAGCAGATTAATCCAAGAAACAAAAACAAGCAACAACAGACACCAAAAATGGGGAGAAAAAGAAACAGTCCATCACCAAAAGGAAAGGAGGAATCACCAGACAGACTGAGAATTGAAATAGAAACTAGCAAGCTATCAGACATGGAATTCAAAGAAACCATTATAAGAAGGCTCCATGAATTAGTGGAACTCAAAGAAAACTACAAAGAACTCAAGGGCAACTACAAGGAACTTACAGAAAATTACACCAGCATTAAAAAGACACAGAAACCATCAGTAAGAACAAGGAGGAAGTGAAGAACACAATCTCAGAACTGAAGAACACAATAGAAGGAATTCAAAGCAAGTTAGATGAAGCAGAGGACCAGATTAGCAAATTGTAGGACAACAGGGAAAAAAATTACCAGACATTGCAACAAAATGAAAAAAAGACTGAAAAAAAAAAAAAGAAGATGTTTTAAGAGAGATACAGAACAACACGAAAAGCAACAATATCCATATCATAGGGATACCAAAAGGAGAAGAGAAGCAAGGGATAGAAAACCTGTTTGAAAAAGTACTAATGGAAAACTTCCCTAAAATAATGAGCTAAAGGGTCATTCAAGTTCAGGAAACACAGAGGATCCCAATGAAGATGAACCCAAACAGGCCTACTCCAAGACACATCATAATTAAAATGGCAAACTTCAAAGACAACAAGAGAATTCTAAAAGCATCAAGATAGAAACAGCAAGTAACATATAAGGGAGCTCCAACAAGGTTATCAAATGATTTCTCAACAGAAACAATACAAGCCAGAAGGGAATGACAAAAAATACTCCAAGTAATGAAAAACAAAGGCCTACAACCAAGAATACTCTACACAGCATGGTTGTCACTCAAAATGGAAGATGAAATAAGGAATTTCCCACACAAAATAAGGCTAAAAGAATACACCTCCACCAAAACAGCACCACAAGAGATGCTGAAAGGCCTGCTTTAAAAAGATAAAGAAACAAACAGAGACAGAGGGGCATATAGGAACAAAGAGGGAAAAATGTCAATGAAGAAGTACTTCTCAATAATAACCTTCAATGTAAATGGATTAAGTGCACCAATAAAAAGACATAAGGTAGCTGAATGGATAAGAAAACATAACCCACATATATGCTGTCTGCAAGAGAGCCACCTCAGAACAAAAGATTGACACAGGCTGAAAGTGAAGGGATGGAAAAAATATATATCAAGCAAATGGACATAAAAAAAGGCTGGGGTAGCAGTACTTACATCAGACAAAATAGATTTCACAATGAAGGACAAAAAAGAGACAAAGAAGGACATTTCATAATACTTAAGAGAACAATCAAGAAAATATAACCTTATAAATATATATGCACTGAATGTAGGAGCACCCAAATATATAAGAAAAATCTTAGCGGACTTCAAGAAGGAAATAGACGGCAACATGCTAATAGTAGGGAATTTCAATATCCCATTATCAACAGTGGACAGATCTTCTAAGCAAAAAGACATAAAGGATATTATGGCATTGAAGAATACTCTAGAAGAAATTATATATAAAGATATATATAGAACCTTTCACATCAAAGAAGCAAAATACACATTCTTTTCAAATGCACATGCAACATTCTCAAAGATAGTCCACATGGTAGGTGACAAAACAAGATTCCACAAATTCAAGAAAAATGAAATATTAAGCATCTTCTCAGATCACAATGGCTTAAAACTAGAAATCAATCTCAAGAAAAAAATTAAAAAACAATACAATTCATGGAGACTGAATAACATGCTATTAAGTAAGGGATGGGTTAATAATGAGATCAAAGGGGAAATCAAAAAGTATCTGGCAACAAATGGAAATGAATTCACAACACCCCAAAAACTATGGGACACAGTGAAGGCAGTCCTCAGGGGGAAATTCACAGCAAAACAGGCCTATGTAAGCAGGCTAGAAGAAACTCACATAATCAACCTAACAATAAAGCTTCATGAACTAAAACAGCAACAATAAACAAAAGCCAGAGCAAGCAGAAAGAAGAAAATCATCAAGATCAGAGCAAAATTAAACAACATAGAGACTAAATGCACAATTCAAGGATCAACAAATCCAGGAGCTGGTTCTTTGAAAACATAAGTGAAATTGATAAACCATTAACGAGACACATCAAGAAAAAAAGAGAGAGGACCCAAATAAACAAAAGCAGAAATGACAGAGGAGAAGTCACAACTGATGCCACAGAAAAACAAAGGATTGTAAGAAATTACTACATACAACTATATGACAAGAAATTTGACAACCTGGGTGAAATGGACAAATTTTTGGAAACCTATAACATGCCAAAACTCAAACAAGAAGAAGCAGAAAGCCTGAATAGACCAATAACAACTAGTGAAATTAAAGAAGTAATAAAAAATCTCCCAGTGCACAAGAGCCCTTGTCCAGATGGCTACACAGGTGAATTTCATCAAACATTTAGGGAAACACTAACTCTTATCCTCCACAAACCATTCCAAAATATCCAAGAAAAGGGAAGACTCTCAAACTCTTTTAATGAAGCCAGTATTATTCTAATCCCCAAACCAGGTAAGACACAAAAAAGAGAAAACTACAGGCCAATATCTCTGATGAACTTAGATGTGAAAATTCTCAAAAAAATATTTGCAAACCAAATCCAGCAATATATTAAACAAATTATACTCCATGACCAAGTGGGATTCATCCCAGGGATGCAAAGATGATTCAATATTTGCAAATCAATAAATGTAATGCACCACATCAGCAAACTGAAAGACAAAAACCATATGATCATATCAATAGATGCTGAAAAAGCACTTGATAAAGTACAGCACCCTTTTATGATAAAAACCCTCAGTAAGATAGAAATAGGGGGAGCATACCTCAACAAAATAAAGGCCATATACGAGAAACCTGAAGCCAACATCATACGCAATGGGCAAAAACTAAAAGCCTTTCCCTTAAGGTCAGGAACAAGGCAAGGGTGTCCACTCTCTCTACTTCTGTTCAACATAGTCTTGGAAGTTCTAGCCACATCAATCAGACAAGAAAAAGGAATCAAAGGTATCCAAATTGGAAAGGAGGAAGTAAAACTGTCATTATTTGCAGATGACATGATAGTGTACATAGAAAACCCTATAAATTCCACTAAAAAAAAAACTATTCCACTTAATAACTGAATTTAGCAAAATAGCTGGATACAAAGTCAATATCCAGAAATTGAAGACATTTTTATACACCAACAATGAAACATTAGAGATAGAATTTAGTAAACAAATCCCATTTACCATAGGAACAAGAAAAATAACATACCTAGGAATAAACTTAACCAAGGAAGTAAAGGATCTATACTCAGAAAACTGCAAAACACTGATGAAAGAAATTAAGGAAGATACAAATAAATTGAAGCACATACCATGTTCATGGTTGAGAAGAATTAACATCATTAAAATGTCCATACTACCCAAAGCCATCTGCAGATTCAATGCAATCCCTATTAAAATACCAACGTCATATTTCACAGATTTAGAACAAACACTTAAAAAATTCATATGGAGCCAAAAACGACCCCGAATAGCTACAGCAATCCTGAGAAAGAAGAACAAAGTAGGAGGAATCACAATACCAGACATAAAGCTGTATTACAAAGCCATAGTAACCAAAAGAGTTTGGTACTGGCACAAAAATAGACAAACAGATCAATGGAACAAAATAGAGAGACCAGAAATAGACCTAGGACTCTGTGGGCAACTAATATTTGACAAAGGGTAAAAGAACATAAAAAGGAGTGCAAAGGGCCTCTTCAACAAGTGATGTTGGGAGAACTGGATAGACACATGCAAAAAAATGAAACTAGACCATGAACATACACCATATACCAGAGGAAACTCAAGATGGATAAAAGACTTAAACATAAGCAGATCCACCATAAAAGCCCTAGAGGAAAACATAGGCAAAAATATTGCAGATATCCCATGCAGCAAAAATTTCACTGAATATCTCCCAAGGCAAGGGAAATAAAGGAACAAATAAACAAATGGGACTACATCAAGCTAAAAAGCTTCTGCTCAGCTAAAGAAAACATCGACAAAGTAAAAAGGGAACCAAACATATGGGAAAATATATTCACCAATGATACCTCAGACAAGGGTTTGATCTCCAAAATATATAAAGAACTAATACGACTCAACACCGGTGAGACAAGCAACCCAATTAACAAATGGGCAAAGGACCTGAACAGACATTTCTCTGAGGAGTACACACAAAGGGCCCACAGGCATATGAAAGATTACTCAACATCACTAGCTATCAGAGAGATGCAAATTAAAACTACAACAAGATACCACCTCACACCTGTCAGAATGACCATCATCAACATGTCAACCAACAATAGGTGCTGGTGGGGATGTGGAGAAAAGGGAACCCTGGTGCACTGTTGATGGGAATGCTGGTTGGTATAGCTATGGAAGACAGTATGGAATTTCCTCAAAAAACTAAGGATAGAACTGCCTTATAACCCAGTGATTTCACTGCTAAGATTATACCCAAAAAATCCTGAAACACCAATTCAGAAGATCCTATGCACCCTTATGTTCATAGCAGCACTATTTACAATAGCCAAGTGCTGGAAACAACCTAGGTGCCCTTCAATGGATGAACGGTTCAGCAAACTTTGGTACATTTACACAATGGAGTTCTATGCAGCAGAAAGAAAGAGAGAACGCCTTCCATTTGTGATAGCATGGATGGAACTGGAGAGTATCATGCTTAGTGAGATAAGCCAGGCAGCAAAAATTAAATACTACATGTTCTCACTTAATACAGGACACTAATGAACAAACAAGCAAATGAACAAACAAAGAAAACAGAACCAGAGACAATAATAAAGGGAACACACTTTCAGTGTGTAGAGAGGAGGGGGTAGGGAGGGGGAGAAGGAGTTAAGGAAGGGGAACAGTTTAGTCAAGGAACTAGCATGGATGACCCATGGACACAAACCGTAAGTGGGATTGACTATGGACAGGGGATAAGGAGGATGGGGAAGGGGAGGGCAGAGGAGAAAAATGATATAAATGTAATATAACAACAATAAATATATATACATATATAAATATTTAAAAAACATAAAGGAACAACATGCTTTTTTTGGAGAAACTAAATTTGTACTGAGTGATTATGGGATAAAACCAAAAGAACCTAGAAATTTAAGCAGACATGTTGGTCGTGAGCCAATGGAGGCATACCTCAAAGATATTGTAGGTTTGGTTTCAAGCCACCACAATAAAGCAAGTCATAATCTTTTTGCTAGTAGAGGGTTTTAGCTTTAATTTGTTAAAACCACATCTGTGAAGCACAATAAAAGAAGGAATGCTATATTCTGAATTTCTGAATTTCCACAATTATGAGATCTAAAGCTACTGACCTGACATTTATGAGTATCTTACAAAATTTATCTGAATTATCCCATTACAAAATTGTGTTTGTATATATCTGGGCATGAATTAAAATTTTGGATGTTTAGTTATACTGTAAGAACACTCAGAAAATATGATGTCTTCCTATTACAGTGCAGAAATGTATTTACCAATGTTGTAATTTTTACTTAATAGCTGTTGTTGAACAAAGAGTAATTTATTATTTTAAAATATTTTACTAAACTTACCAGTAACAATACTATGCAACTCTCAAACTAGTTTGTTAAGTTCTAATAAAATTTACTACATTTTAAAGTATGCCAGTCAAAAATTACAAAGTTCAAGGACTTAAATTTTATTCATGCTTACTGAACATGTCCTTATATATGTATAAGGCATAATGTCAGGTAACATATGTAAAATAATGCATCTTGTTTCATGGAGAATCAAATATAATAACTGTGCTATATGTAAAAGAAGAGAGGAATGAGGCAGAGCATAGGCAGGAGAAAGTAAATAACTTGTTCTTTGGACAATGTAGGAGAGGTCATGATTGAAGAGGGCTTTTGATTACAAATAAAACTTTTCAAGTAAGTGAATGTGGTGAAAAGATGTATGGGCAACAGAGGAAAACAGAATAACACATTCAAGAAAATATACGTAGTTCAGTATCCTAGAATGCAAGGTGAAGATGAAGATTTATAACACCAGATAGAAGATGAGTTTGGAATATAGATATAACTTAATTCTGTATGATCTTGTGTGCCATGCTAAAACCTTTATCATATGGTTAATGGCAAGACACAGAGACATAATTAAAGCTAGAAATTTAGATAAAAACAGTTGCCTTTAGTCACACATAGACACACACACACACCACACCTCCTGACCTCCTCCATACTTGTCACCTTAGTAAATAAGGTTTTCTAATTTATAATTTTCCAATGGAATCTTCTCAAGGTCATAAACATTTTAGTTTTTAAAAAACTGTTGAGTTTTTCAAGACCAATTTCCATTTTGTGCAGATAAAGAAACTAAGCTTCTTTGAAGTCATAAGTAAGATTTTTAAGATCTTGCCACAACCCAGGTACAGGCTGAACTAGGGCACTAACTGGTCCCCAACTTAATTATCTGGAGTTATTTGGAATTATTTGTAGACTCAAAATTGCTGCAACTTGGGAAGAATGTTGCAAGATATCAGGGCTTAGTACTGCCTTGCCCCAACCATGCTTTCTCTACAACAGCTCTTTTTTTTTTTAGATTTCATTAATGGCAGATTTTAAGGTTCCTTGTCATTCAAATGATTATGTGGCACATGCTTTGTTAATAAGAGTAGCATTTGGTTTTAATGTGGCTTCTTTTCATCTGTATCTGATTGAAAACAAAATTAATGTTTCTGGTGTATATCTGCCCCAACCCCAGCATGGAAGTACAAACGCAGAGTGGTTGTACATTGGCAGAGGCCCAAGAATGAAACAGAAGGAGAGGCCAAAGGTCCGATGACAAGAGTCAAGGTTTTTGGCTTATCTATGAAGGAAAATTAACACATGGGCTTTAAATGAAAAATATCCTATCTTCATTCAAAATGCAGCAATATTAATTACAGGACTAAAATCTATTCATATCTTATTTTAGAAGAAAGTGGGTTATTTTTCATTTTGGGAGCACTGATTGTTATTCAATAACCTTGCTGGATTTTGCCCTTAACTACATTTATCAACTGAGAGTTGCTCACAAAATAAGTTTGTAAGGTTAATTACCAGCATATTATGCAGAATGCAGAAAACTTGGTGGTGGTTTTATATAATGCTGGCAAGTGAGGGAACATTACTCAGGACTCAGCTCTGATTGTCCACAGTGTTTCTTTAGTTAAGGATGGCTATTCTCCCACTAATTTTAACTCATATTTTTCCAACTGTACAAAGCAAGATCAATTGCTTATTTAGTGAAAAATGCTAACACTTTTGAAAATCAAATTGCTATTTAGAAACTTTGCCACCCATAAAAGTAGACTGGTTTTAAAATAAAATGTATAGTATGTGTATGTGTTTCTGAATGTGTGTGAATTTGTGGCTATGTGACAATGATTGACTTCTCAATCTTCCTTTTTTTTTTTTTTAATGGAATTTTTAAAAAGATTTTATTTCATTATTTTTTAGAAAGAGAGGAAGGGAGAGAGGCAGAGAGGGAGAGAGACATCAATGTATGGTTGCCTTTCACCTGCCTCCAGCCACAGACCTGACTGGAGATCTGGTTTGCAACCTGGTTATGTGCCCTGGCTGGGGACTCGAACCTGCAACCTTTGGGTTTGCAGGCCGGCACCTTAACCACTGTGCTACCAGCCAGGGCTTTCAATCTTCCTTTTTTAAAAAATTTTATTTATTATTTTTAGAGAGGGGGAAGGAAGAGAGACAGGGAGGAGAGAGACATCAATGTATGGTTACCTTTCACCTGCCTCCAGCTAGGGACCTGGCTGGAGACCTGGCTTGCAACCTGGTTATGTGCCCTGGCTGGGAATCAAATCAGCAACCTTTGGGTTTGCGGGCCAGGGCATTATCTATTGTGCCACCAGCCAGGGCTTTCAGTCTTCCTTTTAAAGCTGCTGATATATCATTGAATTCGTTGACTGTAGTTTTCAGTTTTTATTTCCATGTTTAAATGGAATAGATGCTTTCGACATTTGCTTGGGTTACATGATCAAGGGATAAGAATAAGTCTATGTATTTCCTGAGCTTCATTAACTGAATGATTCACAGCCTCTCTTAAAGAAAGTGATGTGAACAGAAGGCTATGTACACCTTAACAGTCTGCTATGTCTGTATAGTTAATATGTAATGGCCACTATTTTCCTACATTAGTTAAACCAAAGATAATTGATCAATCTGTAAGATTATTGCAGATACATTTCCACAAGCAAGTCTTTTTCTTTTTCTTTTTCTTTTTTTTCCCCAGAAATTAAAACTTCATGACACTAAAAGAAAAAGGGGGATTTCTTCTTGACATTTTTATAATCCCAGGAAAATTGGGAAAAAGGGTACAAAGCTAAGATCCCCAAAGCCTTAGACAACAAAAAACCTACCTACTTCTCCAACCTCATCTGATACCTCTCCTCCCCTGGTTATATTCCTGCAGTACTAATCATCTTCCTGCTCCTGATCCTAAGAGAGAGGTTCATAGCAATACCTAAAAAGGCATTACTAAAGGCATACCTAAAAAGTTTAGAAGCTCACATAAACAACCTAACAATAAAGCTACAAGAACTAGAGGAACAACAAACAAAGCCCCAAGTGGTAGAAGGAAGGAAATAATCAAGATCAGAGCAATAAATGACATAGAGACTAAAAGAACAATTCAAAGAATCAATACATCCAGGAGCTGATTCTTTGAAAAGATTAAAAAGAAAATAGACAAGCTTTTAACCAGACTCATTAGAAAAAAAGAGAGGACCAAAATAAACAAAATCAGAAATAACAGAGGAGAAATCATAACCAATACCACAGAAATGCAAAGGGTTGTAAGAAATTACCGTGAACAGTTATATGGCAAAAAATCTGACATATGAGTGACAGAAATGAGTGAAATGGACAAGTTTCTGGAAATGTATAATCTTCCAAAAGTGAATCAGGAAGATGCAGAAAGCCTGAATAGACCAATAACAACTAGTGACATTGAAGCAGTAATCAAAAAACTCCCAGCACACAAGAGCCCTGGACCAGATGGCTATACAGGCCAATTTGACCAAACGTTTAGGGAAGAACTAACTCCTATACTCTCAGCCTACTCCAAAAAATCCAAGAAGAGGGAAGACTCCCAAATTCTTTCTATGAGGCCAGTGTTATTCTAATCCCAAAACCAGGTCAAGATATCTATCTGCTTCTCAAACATTCCAAATTTTTACTTCAGGTTATTTATTTTTGCTATTACTTCTGACTGAAATAATCTTCCCTTAGATTTTGAATAGCCAGCTCTTGGTTGTTATTTAAGTCCCACTTTAAATGGCTTCTCTTCAGAAAGGTCATCCTGATAACCAGTCCAGTCTACAGCACCCCTTTCCTTTACAGCAATTGCTCTCTCTTCCCATATTTTGTTCCCTAGCTTCATAATGCTTCAAACTATCAAAATGTATCTACTGTAGCTACATTTCCTTTTTTCTTATTGCCTGTCTTCTACTTCTAAAATGTGAGGACTTTGACAGTTCTTCTAATCACCATAATCCTATTTATTTAGAATGGTAATTGCTCAAAATTATTGGTTGAATATAAAAAAGAACAAATGATAGCAACTTATGTGTGAAACTTTGCATAATATATCTAATACATTTCCTTCCTTAATTGGTGGTTACAAATTCAAATGTCTACAGAGGTCAGGCTAATACATTAATGAGGAAAACAGACTAAGTTTGATGATTAATAGGCAGTCATAGGAAGGTATGAAGAGTATGACAAACTGAAGAACATCTGCCCCACCTCGACACAGTTCTAACACTTATTGTGATAAATTTGGTCTCCAAAAACACCAAAATTTATGTATAATTTTTGACTTTTATTATTGGTAAATAGATCTTATTAAAGCTGTTTATTGGCAAAAAAAAAAAAAAAATACATCTCTAGGCTATGTAAATCTTGCTGAATCTCTTGTTTGCAACCCCAACCAAAAAATTAAATGTGACAATGATAGAGGATCAAAAAATCCTAAGCAATTGAATATGACAGCACCACAAATACGGTATGTATTATATAACATTTCCATTCATAAAACTAATCTAGTTATAATTGAAACCTCAGAATAACTTTTAAATAAAATAAAATTTATTTTTTATCTCATAATGAGACATGGTATGTTGGCTTTATAGAGCCAAGAATCTGGTCTTCTGCAGTTTAATTGCTTCACCATTCTTACCAATGAATTCTTTCTCTGTCCTCAGTGGTTGCTTCAGTTCAAGACATCAGATGGATATTCCAACCAGCAGAAAAAAGAAAAGGAATGGGTGAAAAGTGATAAAGATTATCTCTCACCAACTCTTAAGAAATGTTTCTGTGACCTGGTACATACACTTTCTACATGTTCAATTTATTTATTCAACAAAGCTTTTACTGAGAAAAATTGAGTATGAATATGCAACACATTTTGGTTTTGGCCCCCAGGATATAGCACTTACAAGGCACCATTCTGAGATGGGGAAACAGCAGTGAGCAGACCATAATATCTACCTCATGAAATTTATGTGTAGATCGAGGAGAAAGAAAAGTAAAAAGGACACAGAAGTAAAATATATGGTGTGTTATATACTGGTATGAGGAAAGGAAGAAAACAAATCAGGAGAGGAGATGGAAAGAGACAGACGTGAAATATCAGATGGGACATGCAGGGAAGTGCTCACTGAGACGATTGAGTAGGCACAGTATGGGACTGAGGGAACAAGCAATACCAATTGAAAAAGAAGAACTGTGAAGACTAAGTGTTGACATTTAGAGGTAGGGAGGATTAGAAAACTGAGATAAATGTGCCCAAGCTGCCAAAGTAAAAATGGTCTGAAAAAAAGGTTGAGAAATGGGTTTTTTATTCAGGGAGACCATGCATCCAGCTAAATATGTATGGTGTTTTTACTAAGGAACAGACTAAGGATACAAGGGTGTGCAAAAGTAGGCTTATTTTTGTATTATTTTTTCTTGTATTACATATTTTTCTATATGAATACCTATAAACCTAGTTTTGCCCACCCCTGCATTTAAAACAACATTTATGTTTCCAAAAAGTTGAAAAACTTTTAGATTTCACAGGTCTAACCAGTATTTATCATCTCTGACCCAGATTAAACCAGTATTTTGCCATGATATATAAACTTTGGAGATTAACAAGAAGACAATAAGTGACTTTTTTTGGTATACTACAATGATAATTAGAGTGAAATCTGATTGTCAATTATGTTCCAGGTACTATTCCGGTACTTTAGTTTCAATTTATTGAGGTATAATTTACAGTAAATAAAATTTTAGTGTACAATTTCATGTTTAAGTGTGCAATTTGGAGTATTTTTGGTAATTGTGTACAGTTGTTGTGTCATTACTACCAAAATCAAGATGTAGAACAATTCCATCATCATAAAATATTTTCTTGGATATATTTGGCCTATTCCTCTCACCCAATACCAATTCTCAGGTGACCACTTCTCTGATTTCTGTCATGATAATCTTGCCTTTTAGATAATTTCATATGAACTAAAGAATCATATGGTATGTTATCTATTGTGTTTGACTTTATCCATTTAACATTTAGTTCAAAATTTATCCACTTTATGCATTAATATTTTGTTTCTTTCTATGGTTGAGTAGTATTGGATAGTATAGATATAAAACACTTGTTTATATATGTACAAGTTTATGGACATTTGGGTAGCTTACAATTTGGAGCTATTATGCTTAATAATACTATGAGCATTTGCATGCAAGTATATCAATAAACAAATCTTTGAGTGAACATATATTAATTCTCTTGGGTAAATAACTAAGGGGTTTCAAAGTCCTATAATAAATGTACATTTACTAAGATACTGAAATATATGGTTCTAAATAGGTTGTGCTATTTTGCATTCCCACGAGTAATGCACACAAATTTAAATTACTCTCCATCTCTATCAGCATTAGGTATTTTTAGATTTAGTCATTCTAATAGATGTGTAATTTTTTTATTCTGGTTTATTCATTTCTCTAATAGAAAGTGATGTTTAATATGTGTTCCTATTCCATTTACCATTCATATATCTTTCTGAAATATGCTTTCAACTTTTTTTTTTTTAATTTTATTGGGTTATCTTTTATCTTTTTTTTTTTTTTTTTAAGATTTTATTATTTTTAGAGAGAGGGGAAGGTAGAGAGGGAGAGAGGCAGAGAGGAAGAGAGATATCAATGTGTGGTTGCCTTTCACCTGCCTCCAGCTATGGACCTAGCTGGAACCTGACATGCAACCTGGTTATATGCCCTGACTGGGAATCGATCCAGCGGCCTTTGGGTTCACAGGCCAGCACCTTATTCATTGTGCTGCCAGCCAGAGCCTGGGTTATCTTTAATATTACATTGTAAGTGTTCTTTATACATTCTGAATACAGCCCCCTCAGTTAGTTACATGTTGTATAAGCATTTCCTCCAAGTCTGTGACTTGCCTTTTCATTTTCTTAACTGTGTTTTTCAAAGACGTTTAATTTGAATAAATTCCATTTTATTATTTTGTGTTTTATATTTTGTACTTTTATCATCTTGTTTAAAATATTTATTTAACTGACATCTTGAAGGTGTTCCTGTAATACTTTTATTCAAGGTGTTTAATTTTTTTTAATTTAGGTATATGATCAATTTCCATTAATTTTTGTGTATAATATGAGGCATATATCAAGGTTCTTTGTTTTGCCACAAAGATTTTATTTTAACACTATTAAAATGAATATATATTCTCTATGTTGTATTGCACTGATTTGTCACCTTTGTCAAAAGTCATTTGATTATGTAAATGTAAGTCTATTTCTGGCCATTCAAGATTTTGATTTTGATGCCTATCATATCTGAATATCCTAATGTAGTTTTATAGTAAATTTGGAATCAGAAAGTATAACTCTTCCAATCTTGTTAATGTTCAAGGATGGCTTAAATACATTATTTTATTTGATCCTAACAACTCTGCTGTAGTTTTTATTGTTATTACCATTTTACAGATAAAAATAACTGAAGAAGAGAATTTAGATATTTAAATGAAAGAGCCAAAATTAAATATTGACAGTGTGACTCCATAGTCCATACTTCTTTCATGAATGCAACTGTATCTCTTCCAGTATGAACAGTATGATTTTTGCAGCTATGTACAGAATGTCAAAGACTAAAATACAATGAAGGAAAAGGATCTTTATCTGTATTATGAGTGTGAGAATACATGTATATGTGTATTAGAGACACATATGCAAATTTAGAAAAAAACTTTTGCCATCCTTGAGAAGATACAAAATTTCCTCATTAACCTCAACAGATTTAGCTTTATAATTTGTGTTCAGTTTCCATGTTCTTTTTGGCCTTTCTCATAAAGATAGGTCTAAATTCTTAATTTTATTTCTGTATGTGCAGTGTTTTAAAACTTTCTCAGTGCTATGACTTCTCTAAAAATGTTTGGACTATTACAAATTTATATAACAAGATTTGTTATCAAAATTTTATGATGAGACAACTGTTCCTAACACAATATGAGAGTCAGAAAGTAAAAGTCATAGGCCTAGGTGGAAGAATACAGAGACAAATTTTAATTCTAAAAGTTCAAGGGGTTACTATTTTAGCATATGAAAAAATTTGCTCTATCTACATAGACAGCAACACACTAATAGTAGGGGATTTTAATACCCCACTATCAACAATGGACAGATCTTCCAAACAAAAAATCCCCAGAGATGTTGTGGCATTGAACAACACTCTAGAGGAAATGGACCTAACTGATGTATACAGAGTCTTTTACCCCAAAGAAGCAAAATACACATTCTTCTCAAATGCACATGGATCAT
>PVIW01017354.1:0-14275 GCA_004026585.1 Noctilio leporinus
CTTAAAAAAATAAAATTAAATAAATAAATAAAAATAATTATAAAATAATAAATGGACAAAGGACATGAATAAACATTTCTTAAATCAAGATTTACAAATGTCCAACAGTACATAAAAAGGTGTTCACCCTGGCTGGTGGCCCAGTGGATAAGGTGCAGGCCTGCGAACCCAAAGGTCGCTGGTTCGATTCCCAGCCAGGGCACATAATCAGACCGCAAGCCAGTCTCCAACCAGGTCCATGGCTGGAGGCAGGTGAAAGGCAACCATACATGGATGCTTCTCTCCCTCTCTGCCTCTCTCCCTTTCTCTGTCTCTAAAAATAATAAATAAAATCTTAAACAAAAAAAAAAAAAGCAAAGATTGGGAACAATCTAACTTCTTAAAAAAAAAAAAAAGGTGTTCAATATCACTAATCATCAGGGAAATGAAAATTGAAACCACAATAAATTGTCACCTCATGTTTGTAATAACACCTGTTTTATCGTTTTTAGTAAAAGGAAAAAGGACTCATGGACAACAGTGGTGATTGTTAGAGAGTGGGGGTATAAGGTGACTAAATGGTAAAGGAAAAAACTCATTTTAGCCCTGGCTGGTGTGGCTCAGTGGATAGGTGCCGGCCTACAAATTCAAAGGTTGCTGGTTCAATTCCCAGCCAGGGCACATAACCAGGTTGCAAGCCAGGTCTCCAGCCAGGTCTGTAGCTGGAGGCAGGTGAAAAGCAACCATACATTAATATTTCCTCTCCCTCTCTGCCTCTCTCCCTGCCCTTCTCTCTGAAAATAATGAATAAAATCTTTTTTTTAATCATTTTTTAAAAAGAAAGAAACAGAAGTCTTCTGTGGCATGAGTCAACAAGGGAACTTCATCCCAGGCCTGCACGCTGGCGTGATGCCAGCTATTCGCATGGCGTTCAGCTTTCTTAACAACAGAGGTTCAGATTGAGGAGGGTACCTTTCATGCTTAGCTTCCAAGTGTAGAGGATACAATTCCCCTCTGAAGAAGGAGTGTTTTCAGGATGTCTCTCCAGAATACCTGCTTTTAAGACAAAGCCTTTCCATCAAAGAAGATAATTAATTCCTGGGAGAGAAAGCAGTATCTACAAGGCAAGGTGCCTAAAGGTTATGGAAACCTCTTTAAGCACCTGCCCAAGGCAAGGAGAAATGTTTGTTGTGTTGTCCACCTCTCCAGAGCAAGATTCCTCACAGGCAGAGCTAACCATTTAAATGTGCCTCCCCCACACTGTCTCTTGTCCTGCAGGGCCAGAGACATTTGTTTAAGATTATCTTCCCGTAGTATTTCAAGTGAACCCATTCTAAATTCAAAACCGGAAAACAGGGTTTGAACAGGTTTTCTGTGATAAAGTTTTGATGCTTTCGGTGGAAAAAATTTAGACTTTCTTTTTTTATTTGGTATTGAGGTATAATTGATACACCCCCCAAAATTCACACGATCAATATATTCAATTTCTTAACAAAAAGTTAATTTGATAGTGAATTATCTTGATAGGCTTTTCCCAAATGTGACCTGTCTTTCATATTAGAAGTTATTTATCACAAGAGCCTGTCAGTTTGAATCTGAGGTTGTTTCTGAACACCCTCAAACATCCTTAAGAACATCCAAAACAGCTAAGATAAGTTTTTCAATGGTACTAATGCTTATTAAAGAGTATTACCTTGCATATACAGTTTTTCAACAAGTGTCTTTTTTCCAACACTTTTCAGATATAGCAATGTTCCATGCTCACCCCAATTCAATCTCAGATAATACTCAGATAATATACCTGGGAGGTGGATATTATTGTTCTCATTTTATAAATGAAGAAGCAGAAATGTAAGGTGCCACAATAATGCATCCTAGATAAAAGAAAGGACCACATGGTTCTAACCTGGTCTTTCTGATTCTCAAATCACTACACGTAAGGGCTAGGGTAATCATTTTTAATATTTTGCAGAAGAGTCTGGGGGCCCATATTTTGAAAGGTGTTAGAGGTGGAAGAAAGTATTTGGCGCTAAAGGAGAAGCCAAGATAAAAGGGCTGTTCAGTGAAAGCAATACCACATTTTTCTCAACATTTGGGAATTCCAATTGTGAGGGGCATGTGTGTGTGTGTGTGTGTGTGTGTGTGTGTTTCTGCTGATGAATTTGCTCCACAGAAACTTACTTCTGAAGTAGCATTAAGGTAATTATAATGATTATGGTTATATCAAAAAGAGATTACTAGTTCAACATTATAACATAATAATAAAGGGTTGAGCTAAGAATTTGATGAGGAAAAAATTACAAGTATAACCTGGCATAATCTTCACCCTATCCTTTATTAGTTGCCTAACCTTGGCAGGATCCTTAACTTTACTATGCTCATCTCCTAATGTGTAAAAGAAATATAGCATAGTAGTAACCATCTTGTACGTTTTTAGTGAGATTTAACCAAATGCCTGCAAAAATACAGATCATAGTAAGTGTTCAGGATGTTTTAGTTAACGTTATTGTCATTGTAATTTTCTACATTAGTCTCTGAGATTGTTTCATCTGCAAAACGAATGCTATTATGCCAACCACATAGGTAGTTATTATATTTAAAAAGATCATGTGTGCAAAGCATCTGCTACTATACAATGCACATATCAACCCATCATTTAAAAGTATATTATTATAAGCTCTTATAAAGGCATTGAAGTTAGGAAACATGAATTAGAACTAGCTGCATTCTTTACATTCCTATTACCAATGCCCTGTTATTTCTTATTCAACTACTATAAATATTAGGCTTCTGGGATTCCTGAGTCTGCCTTCAGCACCCTTATTGAAACTCAGCACCCAAAAAACACACAGACCTTTCACTTGAATAATACCTAAGATTCTTCCTTCTTCACATTTCTCTTCATCCTTCCACTCACATGTATTCTCAATAACCTTTCATGGTTCCCCACTTCCTAGAGATTAAAGGGAAAAAAATCTAAAACTTTGCATTTATAGACTTGGCATCCATCAACTACCTCCTTTACAAGATTGCCACTATGTGTGCAATCTACTACTTCTAGTTAGACTCTTGTTTACCTGGGGTGATTCAGTGTATACAGGAGGTCTCTTGTCTGTGTCTTTAAAGAAGTTCCTTGTGCCTGTAATCTCAACAAAGACGACTGAAACTGGGAGGAAATTTGAGTAACCTTCAAGAATTCAAAAACTTTCCAGTATGCACACACACACACACACACACACACACACACACACCACTCACAAGAATTCACAATTTAATAGAACCCAAGAATTTATTAGCTGTTAGAACAGAAAGTTTAATAAAGTCAAGGTTTCATTAATGAAAATAATTTTCTTTTTAGATAGTGTAATTAACTGTCACATGAAGTACATGGAGCACAGGAAGAATGTGACAGAGTTTGTCCTACTGGGGCTCACAGAGAATCCAAAGATGCAGAAAGTCATATTTGTTGTGTTTTTTGTCATCTATGCCATCACTGTAGTAGGAAATGTGCTCATTGTGGTCACCATCAACGCCAGCCCATTACTGGGATCTCCCATGTACTTTTTCCTGGCCTATCTCTCTTTTATTAATGCCTGCTATTCCTCTGTCATTACCCCCAAATTGACCATAGATTCACTTCATGAAAAGAAAACCACCTTGTTCAATGAGTGCATGACCCAAATCTCTGGGGAACATTTTTTTGGAGGTGCTGAGGGCATCCTGCTTATTGTGATGGCTTATGACCGTTGTGTGGCCATCTGCAAGGCCCTGCACTACACAACTATCATAAACTGGCATGTGTGTGGACTGTTAGTAGGAGTGGTGTGGGTGGGAGGCTTTCTTCATGCAACCATACAGATCGTCTTCATCTTCAGACTGCCCTTCTGTGGCCCAAATGTCATAAATCATTTTATGTGCGATCTGAACCCTCTGCTGAATCTCGCCTGCACTGATACCCACGCTCTAGGGCTCTTTGTTGCTGCCAACAGTGGGTTCATATGTCTGTTAAACTTCCTACATTGATGGTCTCCTACGTGGTCATTCTGCGCTCCCTAAGGACCCACAGCTTAGAGGTGGAGCACAAAGCCCTCTCCACCTGTGTCTCCCACATCACAGTGGTTGTCTTATTTTTTGTGCCCTGCATATTTGTGTATATGAGACCTGCATCTACTTTATCGATTGATAAAGCAGTTGCTGTATTCTACACTATCATAATTCCCATGTTAAATCCTTTCATCTACACCTTGAGAAATTCCCAGATGAAAGATACCATTCGGAAATTATTCCAGGTGACAAGTAAATGTGCAGGAGCCCAACATTGATTCAACTGAGGTAAAGATCAAAGGTCAGTTAGGATGTATCTCAGCAATGCTTACAGGATAAAGAAAAAACTGTTATAAATCTAGGTTCTGCATTTAGGGAAGCAGACATGGATGTAAGAGAGAAAAACATAGCCTAGGGCCATTTTTTTGCATATTTCAAAAATACTAGGGTTTAGTTTTACTAGCCTCAACTATGCATATGGTTCATAGGCCTTCCTTCTAATAATAAAATCACAAAATTTTATTGTTATTGACCAGTAACCTCTATAACAATCCAAGGAGGTAGGCACTGCTATTATCATCCCTTTTCAGGTGAGGAAATTGACAGAAAGGCAAAAGCATCAAACAGATATATCAGAAAGCCAGTAACCAGACTTGACCAATTTCCCAGATCATGCACTTAACTGCTATTAACTGCCAAGCAATAATGATAGAAAAATCAAATAACCATACTGGTTACCATTTGTTGAGTCAAGGACTGTGCTGGAACAATGTGTAGTATATTAGCTTATTATCTGTAACTAAAAATCTAATAATTTTTCATTAATAACTATCCTTATTTTTATATATCACATTAATTGTCCTATTTTGACTGTTACATTCTAACATATAACTACTTAAGGGCTATAAAAGCATCAGCCATGTAACCTCTAATGTGTGGGAAATGAAGATTACAACATGTTTCCAAATTTCCATGGAGGTTTTAGAACCATTTTATGTTGATCATGTCATTCATCTTACGCTGCTAGTCCAGCATAAAGAGTAATGATTCAAATAAAAGAACTTTTTATGTAATACAGGAATTTCTGTTTATTAAATATACAGTCATACCCTATAAAGTGTTTGCCTGGTATATAACAATAGCTTCTACAAGGTAGCACAATGTCTGATACATGAGAAATATTGAATGAATGAAAGTATAAAGGAAGATGAATGAATTCAATAAAATGAAGAACAAAAAGGTTGCATTGGAGGCTAGGGAATCCTTTCCTACATTGAGTTGTTTTAACTCTAAGAAGAATTCTAGTGAGAACTCTTAGGGGAACTACAATTCGATTTTACTCCTTCTTTCACTGAGAAAAAAATTGAAACTACAATTCTCAGCATATAAACAAATAGCTTTATCCTGATATTATTTCTTCCTGCTCTCAACCAGAATCTTTTATCGTCTTATGAATGTGAGCAGCTTGTTATAGTTCTCTATAAATTGTTTCACTTTTTGGTTACATTTTATGATTAAAAGGGTTTTTTAAGTATATTTTACTGATTATGCAGTTACAGTTGTCCCAATTTTTTCCCTTTGTCCCCCTCCACCTGGTACCTCCCTTCCCTCCAGCAATCCCCCACCTTAGTTCATATCCATTGGTCATGCATATAAGTTCTTTGTCTTTTCCATTTCTTTTGCTATTCTTAACATCCACCTGTCTATTCAGTACCCACCAATTATATTTCTTAATCCCTTCCACTTCCCCTTCCCCATTGATAACACTCCATATGATCTCCATATCTATTATTGTGTTCCTATTCTGATTATTTGCTTAGTTTATTTTTATTTTTTTAGATTCAGTTGTTGATACTTGTGAGCTTGTTGTCATTTTTACTGTTCATCATTTTAATCTTCTTTTTCTTCAGTAAGTCCCTTTAACAATTCATATAATAATGGCTTGATGACAATGAACTCTTTTTAGCTTTACCTTGTCTGGGAAGCATTTTATCTGCCCTTCCATTCTAAATGATAGTATTGATAGATAGTTATCTTGGTTGGAGGTCCTTGCTTTTTATCACTTTGAATACTTCTTACCAGTCCCTTCTTGCCTGCAAAGTTTCTTTTGAGAACTCAGCTGATAGTCTTTTCTAGTTATGTTATTATTCTATTATAGTTATTCCATTTTCCCCCATTGCCCTCCCCTGCCCCATCCACTGAATCCCCTCTCCCTCAGTCAGTCCCCATATTGTTATTTTTATGGAAACTCCTTTGTAGGTAATTATCTTCTTTTCTCTTGATGCTTTTAAAAGTCTCTTTATCTTTAGCCTCTGGCATTTTAATTATGATGTGTTTTGGTGTGGTCCTCTTTGAACCCAACTTGTTTGGGGCTCTCTGTGCTTCCTGGACTAGTATGTCTATTTCCTTCACCAAATTAGAGAAGTTT
This sequence comes from Noctilio leporinus, assembly GCA_004026585.1. Lineage (NCBI taxonomy): Eukaryota > Metazoa > Chordata > Mammalia > Chiroptera > Noctilionidae > Noctilio > Noctilio leporinus. The sequence goes on from PVIW01017354.1 coordinate 6,452, forward strand.
TCTTTCATTATTTTTTCAAATAAGTTTTCAATTTCTCGCTTTCCCTCTTCTGCTTCTCGCATCCCTATGACTCAGTTGTTGGACCCTTTGGAAATTCCCCAGAGTCTTATACTCTCCTTGCTTTTTGAGTTCTTATTCCTTCATTCTGTACTGATTGGCTGTTTATTTCTTCCTTATGTTCCAAAGCATTGATTTGAACCCTGGCTTCCTTCTCTTCACCATTGGTTCTGTGTGGGCTTTTTAAATTTTACTTTATTTTTACCTAGTCAGCTTTCATTTCTTCCCTTATGCATTTGCCATATTCCATCATTTTTCTGAGCATCATTATCACCAGTGTTTTGAACTCTGTGCCTGATAAGTTGGCTAGCTCCTTTTCACTTAGTTCTTTTCTTTTCTAGAGTTTTAATCTGTTCTTTCATTTGGGCCATACTTCTTTATCTCCTCAACCTAACAGCTTCCCTGTGTTTGCTTCTTTATATTAGGTAGAGCTGCCACACCTCTGTTACATTGTAAGGGGTGAAGCCTTAGGTATTGTCAGTGCAGGGCAATTCGTTACATGGTTTTATGGTGCTATATGAGTGGGAAGGGTCAGAGAAGAAACAATGCTGCTTGCTCAGCACTTGCTCCTTTTTCAGTCACTTCATCTGATTCTCATATGCAACTGGTGCCCCTCTAAGCTGTTACCCTGTGCTGGTTCCCAGAGTAGGTAGGTTTGCATACATTCCAGGGCCATGGGGGCTCTCTAAACAAACTCTCCTAAGAAACAGGTAGTTTCTCCCACTGCCCCAACCTCTACTGGTTTTCACAGACAAAAGCTACAAGGCTTTATTTCTCAGCACTGGAACCATGAGCTGCATGGTCTAACCTGGGGCTGAAATCTCTTTCTAGGTATCCCTCCCAACTTTTATCTGCCACACAAGAGAATGCAGGACCACTTGTTACACAAGCTGCAGCCACTACCTTGTCACTGCCACCTCATCTCTGCATCACTTCCTCTCTGCCCTGGCTCCCCATTTCCACTCCTCCTACCTGTCTGAATGAATATTTCTTCTTTACATCTTTGGTTATCAGATTTCCATACAGCTCAATTTTCTGGCAATTCTGGTTGGTTTATTTTGAAGTAGTTGTAAACCTTATGGCTGTGAGAGGAGGTGAAGTGTGTAAACCTACAACTCCATCTTGGCCGTCTCAATGATTAAAAGCTGTTTTATTAAAATAGGCATATCCATCTACGTAAAAAGAACTTTCAGAATAAATGCATTGCTTTCATTTCTTCTATCTTTCATTCACTATAATCAACAAATATTTTCAAGCCCAAATAATGTATTAGGCATGTTAATGGTAGTAGCTGCTTCAGCGGTAAATAAAAAGAGACCAAATTCTTGCCTTCGTAGAGTTTAGAAATACAAATAGTGTCTCAGGAATGAGCAGAAAATTATAACACAGTGTTATCAATAATAAAATACTAGAGGCACAGGGTACATTGGGGGGACATACTACAAAGATCTGCTGGGTCAGAAAAATATTTCTAATGAAAAAAGCATTAAAAACAGGACTTAACGAATGCAAAGAAGTTGGTCAGCAGAGTGAATAGGCATGAGGTTGGAGGACAGTGTCCTAAGTCCTAAGTGATGGAATACATAACAAAGGCCAGGAGGTGAAAAAGTTTACAGGAAACCTAACGAATTCAGCATGCCTGTGGCTATGAATTCATCCTCTCATTAAACAATTATTTATTGAATCTTCCATTGGGTATTGAGTACCATGCTGGATATTTAGTTTATAAAAGGGAAAATGGCAAGACATGACACTGGAGAAGTAAGAATGGTGAAAATCAAGAAGAGTTTTATGAATGTGTCAAAGCTCAATGCTAAGTACTACGAAGAAAGCATTGAAAGTTTTTAATTATTTTTTATTATATTTTATTGATCATGCTATTTAGTTGTCCCAATGTTTACCTCTCTGCCCTCCTCCACCCAGCACACCACACTCATTCTGGCAATCTGACCACGCACTGCCCCCCTGACTTTTTTTATGTCCATGGGTCATGCATATAAGTTATTTGGCCATCTCTGTCCAACTACCATGAACAGTTTTGGCCCAAGGCAACTCATTGAACTTCCCCATCAAATGGGCAACAACTGCACCCAAAAAATTGGAATCCCAATGGGAACTAACATCTCAATGTTATATATAAGATTATTTTAACACCAATGCAATATTCTAGAGCCATACCTTTTAGCTTATAAAGATATTTCAAATTTCCAGGTAATAGATAAATATTTATTAAGAAGCAGTGAATTATGATGATAATAGTGGGAATTGGGAGATAGTAAGTCTGGATTCCAATCCAACTTTTAGCTCTGTGCTGAAGTGGCTATCTGCACTTAAAGAAGTGGCTTCTTAAAGTCAATGGCTTCAGCTAGAGATCTAAGAGGCTTGAACTAGATTCCCTCTATTACTTCTATCTGTAATGCCCAATGATTCTGTTGAATTTTTATCTGAAGTCACTTTTTTCCTCCAAAGCTTTCTCATAGCATTTTTTACCTCAGCATTTCTGAGGGTATAGATTAAGGGATTTAACATAGGGACCACCATAGTATAAAAAAGAGCAACGGCTTTATCAACAGGCAGCGTGGTTACTGGGCGCAGATACACAAATATGCAGGGCACAAAGAATATGGTGACTACGGTGATATGAGAGATACAGGTAGAGAGGGCTTTGCGCCTCCCCTCTAAGCTATAGTTCTTTAGGGAGTGCAAGATGACCACGTAGGAGACCATCAAAAGAAGGAAGTTTAATAAACAGATAAACCCACTGTTGACAGCAACAAAGATACCAAGAGTGTGCGTGTCCATACAGACAAGTTCCAACAAAGGGTACAAGTCACACATGAAATGATCAATGACATTGGGGCCACAGAAGGGCAGCCAGACTATGAAGAGGATCTGAATGGTTGCATGAAGAAATCCTCCAGCCCATGCCACTCCCAACAGGAGAGTGCACAGCCTGCGGCTCATGGTGGTTGTATAGTGCAGAGGTTTACAAATGGCAACATAGCGGTCATAAGCCATCTCTGTCAGCAGGATGATCTCAGTAGCACCGAAAATGTGTTCTGCATAGACTTGAGCCATACAACCATTGAAAGAGATTGTCTTCTTCTCGTGAAGAGAGTCCACAATCATCTTAGGAGCTGAAGAAGAAGAATAGATTATGTCTATCCAAGATAGTTGGGCCAGGAAGAAGTACATAGGGGAGTTGAGAGCCTGGCTGGTGGTAATAGTAACCACAATGAGTAGGTTGCCTGAGAGTGTTACCAGGTATAGAACCAAAAATAACAGAAACACTACTTTCTGCACTTGAGGGTTCTGAGTAAGACCTATTAGAATGAATTCAGTCACATTCCTTTTATTCTCCATCTATGTAGTATGATTGATTAAAAAACTCCAAGGAGAAATGCTTTACCTTTAAAAAAAGAAAAGAAGGAAAATGGAACTTAAACCATTGATGCTGATATTCAATATGCCAAGTCTAAATATAATCAACCAGATAATGTTAATGCATCTATTTCCATTTACTCAATGAGGAATACACATGTCATTTGATTAAATTTCAACATAGTATTTAAAACCAAATTTTGCCATTATTAATTCTCACTTTTTGCTGGACCTCAGATCCCTTTATTTTCCATATCTTAATGTATTCCTGAAGCACAGAGGCACAGAGGCAGTGAAGGGGAAGACAAACTGTCTGTGTTACACACGGGCAAGGTACATAATGAGGAATATAGAAAGGAAACCTTTTCCAGTTGATCCACAAGTGCTACTTCATTGAGAAGACAGCCCCAGGACAGTGACCTCCCTTCTGGTTAGCCCATGGCATCAGAGAATCATTCCAGGGACAGGAACTCTAGGGAAGAAAGTTGAGTACACTTCTAATTGCCAACTTTCTTCTAGACAGAGAGCCCTTGACAGAACCAAGACTGACTACTAATATGGTTTTACAACTTTCTGAGTGTCTGTGCTGAAGATTAGACTTCATGTCAAAATCAGACAGAAAAATACAAACTTGACTAAGTCATCATCATGATTTCATTTATTACTTCAGTTTCTTACAAACCTTGATGTAATTAGAATGTATTTTTTAAACACTTCTTTTTTACAATTTTTACCTGCCTCCTTTTGTCCCACATCAGAGAGAAACAGCTTAGTCTTATGTCACAATTGATGTCTTTCATGCCCTCTGTAACTTAATACACTCAAGCACAGAATCATTCTTTTCCTGCCCTAGTGCAAAGACCATCAGTGTACCTATTATCACTCAAATTTCCTAATACCCATATTTTTAAAGCAACAATAAGTAGAGAAAATGTTGATCTAGCAGAATGACTCTGGTCTTTCATAAAAGGACCCATGAATTGGAAAGGCAAGGACCTAAGCTGACTAACTTCTTCCAAACAGAGAAACTTCTGTTATTTTTTAAGTTCCATATGTTCAAATATTCTGAAATGCAAAGTTTTATTTAACCTTGCTTTCACCTTTCTTCATTGCATGTAGAAATTTATTTTCACACTATGTAGTTCCTATAATGATAGTTTTTGTGGAATGTTTGCCCTGTATTGGGCACTATACTTACCCAAAGTCATTATGATGAAAGAAAATACAGAACTTGTATTCAAACCCAGGATGTCTGTCTCTAGATTTTTAACATTAAGAATGCCCCCAGTATAGAGCCAGTTTACTTCCAGGAATCAGCAATGTCAGAGTTTGGATGAGAGGCTCGGTACCTAACACCACCATCTGTAACTATATAAAATCCATGGCAGTTCTTTTGATAACTGATGGAATATTAATGAGTTTGAGGGTCCACTTGATAAGACCTAGAGTTGTTGTACCTTAGAAATCCTTCATAACATTACATTTATCAACCAACACACTTTTTAAAGATAAGGAAACCAAGGCCAGGGAAGTCAAGTCCAGAGAAACACAGCTAATTGATTAGTATCAGATCACAACAAGAATACAAATCTTCTAATGCCTAACAGAGTCATTTTTTCCACCACCACAACTTACCTTTCTTATGATGCCTTAAGACAAGCTTTATACAAGGGAAAATCACCCTACGGTGACAAAGAAAATTAACTGTCATCTCTTACCTTAAGCAATACTTGTCTTACTCTCTAAGAAGGGGTTAATTTCAGAGATGCTGAAATTCAGTTATGTTCTTGGGATTACAATCCATTGTAGCAGAAATAAGGTTTTGCCTGATTGGAACAGATCCAAGAATGTCTGAATAGAGTCAAAATAAAAAAATGCCCCTGAGCCTGGAAATTAATATAGATTCCCAACCACAGCAGAATGCAGATTCTTTCCTCACCAATTCTGTATTTTAATGCATTCTTCTTATCAATCTCAGTTCTAGGGCTGAAGGTTTCCTTTGAGAAACAGGAAGCAAATGTTGTCCTTCTCCTCTGTCCCATGCCAATGTGCCTTGACCACAGTGACTATCACACACCCTGTCTCAGATCACCTCGAATTTTTCTTCTTTATTCTCATTTGCTTCTCATATCTCCTCCTACAATACAAGATGGGTTTCCCCTCTTTTCATCCCTGCAAATTATCAAAGTCAGAGCACTATTTCAAGGAAATGAGTGACTGTACATAAGCCAGTCTCTGACTATCCAAACCATCACACCACATGTCCTACCCCTAAAGGACACCTCCAGTGGCACATCAGCTCCATCCACTACTGCAGTGTCTCACACTCCCAAGCCTAGAAATTCACTCAGGGATCCACAGGATGTAAACCTGTTCCTGATAGCATATATATCCATATCCAGTGAGGATAACAAATATTTCTGCAAAATATCCTAAAACATCTCAAAGTGATCCCCATTAAACATCAGAATGCAATCTGTCAATGATTTTAATTATAAACCCCTTAGTAGAAAATAGAAATGTAAAAACTGGATTAAAAATAAGCAATCCTGGTTAACTTACCATGATTGCCCCTGTAGTTAAGAAGAATGTCCAATGTATTTAGAAATAACCATATTTGTAGCTGTTCCAACATCATGCTATGTAATGATATTTTTCAAACCCCTACTAACTGGACAATATTACAGGAAGCAAATGAAAATGGTACAAATTTATCCAAATGGATTCATCAAGCATCTTTAAAGCTCTAATACCTTAGAAATTCAAGTCAAAGGGAAAAAAGTGAGATGTTGAATTTGAAACCCTAAGTCGTCAGGTACTAAGGGGAACTTCTGATCTTCAGCACCCAGCTCTATAGTTACAGAACAAGAAACACAAATATTTCTATCACTTAATAACCAACTGCTCTTAATCTGCTCTTAAATAAGAAAACAGTTTCTTTTTTAGTGTACGAAGAGAAAGCTGCAAACTTTAAAGGACCTATCTATTTAAGGTTTGGTCCTCCCAGGAATTAATTATCTCTGCTTTTTTTTTTTTTTTAAGATATTGCCTTAGAAACAGGTATTTGGGAGAATTCCTCTATGAACAACACATCTTCACCTGACTAATTCTCTTTCCTTCATTTAAACTTATGTAGTAATAGCTTATATTCTTGTCTAGAAGATCATGTGATAAAGCACCCCTCTTAGAAGCCCTTGGGTATCATGAACTAGGCATGAAGAGCCCCACTTGCTGTGTGAACAACAACATGAGGAAACTTCCTCATTGGCTGAGGTCAACAGGGAAGGTTGAGGTGCTAAGTCAGCCTCTCAGCTATACTGTACACACATCAGGACATACTCTGCTTGCTGAAATCTTGCAAATTGACCTATTGACCTATTTTCAGGCAGAATGATGTCTAGAGTCAGAGGCCAGTTGAAGGCTAAAATCCTAGTTCCCACTTATATGCTATAAATATATAAAAAGATAGATTTTTGTCTCTTTTGTTGACTTATGAAGGAAATCTAGGAATTCCACTGGCCAACCAAAGAAAGAAGCCTTACTTAACCAAACAAATTTTGTCAGATCTTATTCACACATGATACCCTCAGAACAATGGAGATTTGAAAAGTCATGTATGTTCTGCCATCTTGCAAACACATACTAAGACAAATACTCTACAGCCTTAGGAGAAGATGTTGTTTAACATATCATAAGAACTGAAGCAGCTGTTATATTTAAATGTGTGGTTAGGCAGTGGATAGAGCTACAAATCAGTAAAAAAAAAAAAAAAATCTTTCTGACTATAAAAAAGTCACTCTGTCCAACAAATTATGATGCTTTTGTTTCCTCCTCACCTTCAATGGAGCTGTTTTGTAAAGAGATTCTGAGAATTTTTCATAGTCTTCCTTAGATTGAGTTTTGATTTGCAATGTGACCCTGAAACCTAAATATGAGACAAGTTCTCCAAATAGTGAATTCTAACATTTCATATAAATCTGGGAATTTTTTTTTTAATTTTATTGTTGTTGTATTACATCCATCCCCTTTTTGCTCCCCTCTGTCCCCCTCCCCACCCACCCATTCCCCCCAAAGTCAATCCCACCTGTTGTCCATGTCCATGGTTCCTTTATACTAGGTTCTTGTCTAAGCTGCTCCCCTTTTTTGCCTCTGTCTCCCCACTCCCCCCAACCCCGTTCCCCCTGACAACTGAAGGCCTATTCCTTGTATTCATATACTTGGTTCTGTTTTGCTTGTTGTTAGTCTTGCTCATTATTGTCCCATAATGGGTGAGATCATATGATATTTGTCCTTCACTGACTGGCTTATTTCACTAAGCATAATACTCTCCAGTTCCATCCATGTTGTTGCAAAGGGTACAAGTTCCTTCTTTCTTTCTGCTATATA
>PVIW01017355.1:0-14271 GCA_004026585.1 Noctilio leporinus
CTCCCCGAGGTCTCCTTCTCCTCCATCTCTAGCCCAGTGAGAAGCTTCCTCTCTCAGTTTCTGGAGCGAGGCTCTCACACAGTTCCTTCCCTACAGAAGTTCAACTCCTCATTCCCTCTGGCATTTGCCCTCACTGCCCACACTTCACTGCTCATATTTCTAGTCACTAGGAAGCCTGGAGCTGCCTTCAGTTAGAGACATCCCTCTGGGTAGAGCTGCCACTGCCCAGAGCCGACCTTGGCCCATCAGCCGGTTTAGAACTGTCTACTTGCTCTCCTGTAGGTCTCTGCTGCCTCTGGGCTGTGCTTCCCTGATTTCAGATGGGACCAAGGTCCAATTCTTAGGGACCTGCAGACATCTCGTGCTCCCTATCCTATCCTCCAGCTGTTCTGACACTCAAGAACACCATCAGCACTGCTCTCTACTCTGTCACCATCTTTTCTCCTCCTCATGCTGCTTTTAAGATTCTGTCTTCATCTCTAATCTTTGGCCTTTTAATTATGATATGTCTTGGTGTGGCTCTTTTTGAGCCTAGCTTTTTTGGGACTCTCTGTGCTCCCTGGACTTGTATGTTTATTTCCTTTGCCAAATGAAGAAAGGTTTCCTTCAATATTTCTTCACACAAATTGTCAATCATGCTCTTCCTTTTCTCCTTTTGGCATCACTATGATTTGGATATTTGCACATTTAAAGTTGTCCCAAGGTTTCTTAAGCCCTTCCAAATTTTTTTCACTTTTTGTTTTCTTATTCTGTACTGGTTGACTGTTTATCTCTTCCTTATGCTTCAAATGATTGATTTGAACCCCATTTTCCTTCCTTAACCATTGGTTTTAGGTGGATTTTCCTTCATTTCACTTAGCATACTGTTTACTTCTTCCCTTCTGCATCTGCGTATTTAATAAGTCTATCAAGTCTGTGAGTATCTTCATCACCAGTGTTTTCAACTCTGCACCTGTTAGGCTGGCAATCTCCTCATCTGTTAGGTTGGCTGTTTCTTTATCACTTAGCTCACCCACTAGGACTTTAATCTGTGGCCTTTTTGAACCATAGTTCTCTGTCTCCTCAACTTGACAGGCTCCAGTGTTTGACTCTGTCTTAGGTAGAGCTGTTACACCTGTTACATTGTAAGGGGTGGAGATTTAGGCATTAATCAGTGCAGGCGACCTGTTTCACCACATGATGGCACTGTATGTGGGGGAGGGTTCTGAGAGTAAACAGTGCTGCTTGATCAGCGCTCACCCCTTTTCCAGGCACTTCTCCTGCTTCCCATGTGGGACAGACACCTCTCTAGCTGTTGCCCTGCCTATGGTTTCCAGAATGGGCAGGTCTGCAGATGTTCTAGGACCATGGGGACTTCTAAATGAACAGGCTCTGCTGAGAGACCAGTAATTTCTTCCTCTGCCCCAACCTTCATTCATTTTTGGTCAGAAGCAATGTGGTCCAACACTGAAACCATGAGCAATCTGGTCGGGTGCTGGGAGCACTCCCCAGGTGTCCCTACTTTTTCATTTAATGTGTGACTGCACTTGTCGCTGTTTGGCCACAGTCAATGTACCACTGCAGTTGCCCATGCCACCAAACTGCCTGCTGCCAAACTGAACCACCAGACTGCTCTTCCATATAGCATCCCCTTGGTCCAAGGTCCACCCCACCTACCTGCCTGGGTGACTATTTTTTCTTTATATCTTTTGTTTGTTGGACTTCCATGCAGCTCAATATTCTGGAATTTCTTGTTGTCCCTAGTTTTGATGTAGAATTATCTGGTTTTGGTTGTGGAGGGAAACACAGTATGTCTACCTATAAGCCTCCATCTTAGCCCTCTGGAGAATTTCTTCTAAATACTGACATTCTTACCACTTCCATCAGTACACAAGCATTGCAAGATTTTGTCATTTCACACCGTTGATTCAGTGTTAGTCATTCTTGGGCCCAATTAAACATCCACAGTAATATATATGTGGGTTAACAGTGCTCTCAACATTCTTGTATGCTGTTCATTTTATATATGCTCTTACATATGTGAAAACTCCCCAATAGCTCTGCATTATACCTGTCAAGCATCTAGCCTACTGTGTAAGGTAATCTGCTTACCACTCAGTGTTCTGCTATGAAGGTGTTTTTTAACACGTAGTGTTAGGTGCAAGTAGTTCCTTGATTCATATTTGATAAATAGATACATAAATATCACAGATGATAGTAATAATAATAATTTAAAAAGTCAAAGAAGGCAAATTGTTTTCGAAATCACTATTATAATAATGATTAAACTAATTTCTAAGACTTGATATCTAGGTCCTAATGGCCCATCACTTTTATAATTAATTTTTATCAACTTTACTTCATAAGTAACAGCAAAGTTAAGAGAAATGGTTAAGGAAAATGCCATCACAGAATGGGACTTATTGGTGAAAAGAATTTCAGATGAAAATACCAAAAAACATATAAAATATAAATAAATTTAAAAATGAAAATTGTAGAATAGACCATGTAAATTTTGCCTCACTGGTTGAATTATCATTTTCTGGTTGTACCAATAGATATTTGTTGGATTCCCTCTCAATAAAACTCGGCATAATACTGAGTCAGCAAGAATTACACACGAGGTTTTTAGAATTACAGTACTAAGAACAGCTGCTTTCAAAGTTTTTTTTTTATCACAACACTTTCAAGAAATAATTTTTCTGGAGGATCAATACAGACAAGTAATATAAACATGTACAAATACATGACTGAATCAAGTTTCATGAATATGAACAGTAATCTATTTTCCAAAATACTGTAACCTCTGCAAAAATACATTATCAGACTTTCTTAACAGACCCCTGAACAATAAAGTCTCCTAAATTTAAAAATTGAAATTTGGTGCTGAGTTGAGTAATAGTGGCTTTATTTTTAATGAGTAATAAGAATAGATTAAAATAATAAGAATAAAAAAGTTGTAAATGATAATGATGAGCTTCAACAAATATCTAAATAAGAGATTAAGCTCTAATCTTAAGAAACATATAAAAATTTGTGAATATATAAAAACTGAGAGTTTCCCTAAAGAAACATAGCATGTCTTTGACCTAAACAAGGCCATGCTTGCCCTTCTATCCAATAGTAACACAATTTTTTAACGTGCTGCTACCTAGAGTGATTAGCTGCTCTACTCCTAATAAACTCCCTAAAAAAATACTTATTTCCTCTTCATTATTCATTCTTCCAAGAGGATATTAGAGCTGCATGTATCAGACATGTTGCTGAATGATGAATTCTCAGTAGAGAAAAGGATAGGCATGGTTTCTATCTTCATGAAATAATCAGTTCAAAGAAGCAAATTGGTAGTAGCCAAGTAAATAGGTATTCACAGCCTAGACTGTGCTAAGTACCACACAGGACATAGACCATATGCTATTAGAGAGAAACACTAAGATAAAAGAACATCAAAGATATACAAGATTTCTGACTTTGAAGTTTGGAAAAGAGCAGGGAGCCCAGGAATATGGGCAACTTCTAGATGCTGAAAAGTAACAAAGGACTTCTGATATAATCTTGAACATGAATGGTGAGAGACATCTTGCCTGTTACCAGTCTATAAGGAAAACAGGATTTTCTTTGTTGAAAATATGTTACCGTAGAATGACACCAGGGGAATGGCCATGTGCAAGATCTCCCTGGTCTTTGCCCTTGAAGTTTCAGTAAGTTAATTTAAATAACTATAATTTAACAAAGAATCTCCTACCCAATGGCAAATATGACAGAAGTCTGCACATTGAAATATCTAAAGGTGGCAAGTGGAGTAAAATGGGGGAGTGAAAAGGGAGAGGGGATGATAAAAGCCAGGGCTACAGCCTGGCAACCAAGGGCTAACAGCCTGGCTCTGTTGGAAAAAGGAAGAAGCTGGTGGTGGCTAACTCTCCCTTCAGCCAGAAGGAACAGAGACTTAGTTGGCACTTTCACAGGAGCTTTGGCTGAGCTGAGGGACCTGGGTGTGGAAATATAGCATGGCAGTGTGGCCATCATTGTTGGGCACTTGGCATTTCAGACAGAGAAATAAAGCCACTGAGCCTGGTTGCCTCCCCTTAGCCTCCCAGGGTAGGCCACCCTTAGCCTTTGGAGTAGATTTGCAGAGCACATTTTCTGAAGCCCCAGAACAAGCACTACAGAATTGCATTTCTCCCTGGGTGATGGATGCACTCTATGACCAATCCCAGGATCAAGGCGTAGGGGTCCCTGTTGGGGCCCACCTGAGAAACATAGAAACTTGGAGGCCCGTGCGGGCCAGGCTAACCTGTAAGTCCTGGCTGGAAGACCAGGAATGCTGGGTACATACATGTTTCCATGTTAAAACCAGTAGCCCTGGGGGAGGGTGACTAGATTATGGGAAAATACTTAGTTAATATGAAGCCAGGCCTATTCTCTCACCTCACCTAATCCTTTTTTTGTACCAATTCCAGTTTTGTTTTTTTGTTTTTTTTTTAATTTGAATGCACATCCTGATTTGAGTAAGATATCCCTGCCCCATCACTTGTTTTTAACTTTTCCCTGTAATTAGCATTGATTAGCATTGAATGACAAGCTACATGCCTTCAAGTTTACCCCCTTTCAATAAAAGACCTTTGGGAACAAAGAACTGGGCCTTTGGCTTTGAGCCACTGGCCAGATCTTCTTCCCTTTACACATGAGCACTAGGAGATTTTACTGCAGGGTCCCCCACATTCCTGGCACCCAACATATGGTGCCAAAAGGACACCCCTTTGGATATCACCCATGCCTGAAGGCCATTAGCCAAGCTGGGGAGAGCTCATCTACATTGGAAAGAGATAGGCACTATCATTCCACAATAAGGAACAGTGGTACCCTGGAGGTAAATTCCACTGGATGTGCTCACAGAACAAAAAAAGGTCTTCAGCCAGCTTTTGCCAGTCATTTCATTTCAGTTCATTTCTTTCCTCAGTATTCCTCCATTCCATCTCAGATTTATAGGGCTTTATGAGTGTTGAGGCAATTCGCTAAAACACTGAAGCAAAAAGCATTTCCTCCCTTCGACTCAGGGGACCAAGCACCCCATGTGTTGGGGTCTTGCGAAGGTGTCTGGGATCAATCCCTGACATGTGCAGGGGACTTGTAAGGACTCCCACCTCACCAGTAATTGCTTTCTGGCTCCCCAGGTAGAAGCACATAAGGATTGGCTCTCCAAGCTCCTGGAGCCCTCCCAGGTACCATTGTGTGCCTGGGATAGCACCTCAGACATGTAAGAGGGGACTGGATGACTAAGAGGTAACTTTCTTGGAAGTCAGTCCCCACAAGCAGCACACTTGTGCCCACTACATCACTCCCTAGAAGCTCTAGTAAGTGTGAATTTGAAGGAAAGAAATAGTAAACTGAAACTAGTCTTTCTGCTGCTTTTTTGGCACCAAGGAAAACATGGAAAGTGGAGTTTTTAAGAAACAGGGAGTTCAACAATTGCTCAAATACTCAGGTTGCAAAGTAAGGGAAAAAACTTTAATTGTACTTTTTAAATGTTGTGAAAGATCATTACCCTTGGTTTCCTGACAAGGGGTCTTTAGACTTAAAGGTCTGGGAGAAATTAAAATGGAAACAAAACCTAAAGGCTGGCCACCACTCTCTTGGGGACTGGATGGAGCCCCTCTTGCAGCAATGGAAACAAAGGCTTCACCACTGCCATGTGTGTCACCTATGACCAATGTGAGTGTGAGGGGCCTGTGCCAGGACCGGGAAGCAAGTGGCACTGCCAATGCCTTTTTAAAAAGCAACCTCCGTGATACAAAGTCGTCTATGGAAGGCAGCATGTGCTGGAAAATCAAAAATGTTTCTACCTGTATTTACCTAAAAGCCAAATTTCTAAATCATAGTGCATGTTCCTTGCTTTGGAATTGCTCGAAATTTCCAAGGTTTAAAATTTAAAGGACTTTTTCCTTCTACTTTGGGGCATTTCAAAGGTGCTTTGAAATGTCAAGAGTTTATTTAATTGGGCTTGTTAAATGCATTTCAAAATACTTGGAAAGCTTTTGTCAAATAAGGAAACGCTACAAAATTCTAATGCTGCCATTTATAATTCTAATAAGGTAAAGTTTTTCTAAAAATGTATCTTCTTTTATTTTAAAATACTGTGTTTTGCATAAATATATAAGTTGCAAAAGGTTAACATGCTGCATTCATGTGTGGCAAAGAAAAGGTTAACACACAGCTGCAGGAGGCTTGCCCCTCCAAAGAGAGTGGGAGGGGGAAAAAGAAAAAATGTATCAGTTTTAAACTCAAGCCATTGCCTGTGTTGTTTCTGCCTGTCATCTACCAAACCGCATAAGCAAAATTTGGAATTGAATCTTTATAGGTGCTTTATTACAGCAGGTTTGCACCCTAACCGACTCTACAGAATTCAGAGAAAACATTAGTGGAATCAAAGTTGCAGTGTTGTTTCTTGGTGTCCTGGGCCAAGGTTTCCTCCTACAGCACAAAGGTAGAACTGCTTATCAGTAGTGACCTGGTCATCCCTTCCAGGTTCCTAAAGTAAAAGCTTTTTATATACATTAATTACTAAGTTTAATAGCGGTTCCCTGAAACTAAATATTCCAACATTTGAGACTAAATGAACTAAATATAATTGTTTTTTCTTGTAATTTTGCTCAAAATATTACTGATTTTTAGACAATTGTTTATTTTCATAAAGCAATTTGGTAAATTATAGCAATATTTAGGCATTATGCTTTCCTCTCCTAGAAGGAGGAGGGAAAAATGGTGCCATCCTTTCTCTCTCAAACTTCTTGTGAGACAAAGTACACTTATGTAAGCCTTAAAAATCTTCAAAAAGGGGTCCAGTTTCAAAGTTATTTATTTCATCAATAGCCAAAAAAAAAAAAAGGGGGGGGTACAGGTAATCTATCCATGGCAAGCTTAGATTTTTATAGCCAAAGCATCAAGTTGCCAGAAACATCTGGTAATTTTCAGTAGGAAATACAGGGGATGCCCTGTACCCCACTAGTTAAGTCCTAGTACCTGGGAAAGTTTTCCTTTTCTATGTACATCACAGGACAGATTAAACCTCTATCCCCACAAAGTCCCCTTTGGGATACATTCTTAAGAACTAAGTAATACTTACTACATAGGCCTCTTAAAAATCAAGGGGTTCCTTAAAAACTAATACATGCAAGACTCAAGCCTCTTAAAGTGCTATATAGCAGGCCATTCTTAAATTTGAATTTAATGTTTAAAACAGTACGAATTTTAAACCTAGAAGCTGTAGCCCCAGAAACAAGTCATGCCAAGCTTACTGCCTCCCCTGCTTCTTTTTTTTTTTTTTTTTAATATTTTATTTATTATTTTATAGAGAGGCAGAGAGGGAGAGAGACATCAATGTATGGTTGCTTTTCACCTGCCTTCAGGCACAGACCTGACTGGAGACCTGGTTTGCAACCTTGTTATGTGCCCTGGCTGGGGAAATCGAACCTGCGACCTTTGGATTCGCAGGCCAGCGACTTATCCATTGTGCTACCAGCCAGGGCTGCCTCCCCTGCTTCTATAGCCTCTATAGAAGTTGTTAGTGTCACTGAATAATAAAACTGCCCACTTTTATATACACCAGAGGAATGCAGTAATCAAAAATAAAACTTTTCTTTCTCCTCAGTCTAGCCTCAAAGCTGAAAGTGGGGGCAGTCTATACTCCCAGCTCCCTCCCAGAGTATAATAGTTGTCACTGTTTAACCCCTTGACTGTCCCATTCTAGTATTATTTAATAGTTAAAATTAAAATCTATCAAGCAGTAAGCATATAATATATATAGGCAAGTATAAGAAGTGTTGCAGAAATATAGAAATACAAATTTAGTAAATAGCAGGATGAGAATTTTCCTATTGCATTTAAGGTCTTCACAGCCTCAAAGACTAAATTTGTAGGTCATTATGTAAATTAACCAGTTTGCTCAAGTTTTCTTATTGCAGGTATATCTATCCACCTGATGAGCTACTACACTTATTCCAGCCAGGTATTTTCTTGTTACATTGTCTTTAAAAGTTTTATCTTCTAGAGTCATAAAAATTTCTTTACCAATCTTCATTTTATTATAACTTTAATCTTGAATTTAAGTATGTTCAAGGTTTCAGTATATTTCTTGAACATAACATTAATATAGTCTTAGTATAATATGATTATATAGGGAAGAATTATTCTTATCCTTAGGGCAGTTTCTAAAAATATTTTATGATTTGTAACAAAAGTAAAATATTATATAGAAATTGATTTGAATTATTAAGTAAAAACATGTACATTCAAATAGAAATAATTTTAAAAATAATTTTAAGGATATATGTAAAGATATATCCAAATATTTTCTGATACCACTTTCATTATCTACTTATATAAGTAAGTGCCTTCATGATATATAGTGCATAATATTACATTTTATTATAACTATTAGGTTGTTAGTTTTTGCTCCTTATGCTCATAAATTTAATTTTTAATTACCTATATATTTTTAAAAACACTTAAAAGAATAATTAAGGTTTAAAAAATTTGAATATAAAGTATATAATTTATTTGCATGTTTTCTACTGAAGTATTGAGTTAAAAAATATCAGTAAAAATACATACACAAAATAGACAGCAATTTCTAAAAATATGTGTACCTCTGCATACAAATATATTTGTTGTAGGACAAAAGTCCTATAATTTGTAAGACTGGTGCAGTCTTCTACATAGAAAACAGGGTAACAATTGCTAACATAAATCAAAAGATAAGGGACCTCACCCATTGGTATTATATAGAAACCCTGTAGGAAAAGAAAAATGGAAAGGACCAGCTGATTCACTAACATAGGGAAGAGGGTATGCTTGTGTTCTGTACCCCGCAGGACTTCTGAATTCTAGCCAAACAATTGAAACCCTACTGTAACCCAACTAATACAAAGCAACAAGAACTGGGATCTGGAGGAAATGACTGACCAGCTAGTGGAGATGATGCTGACAGACGTCAGCAGACCAGAACCTGTCCATGGAGGAAGGGGGACCAACTGACAGGCCTTGAAGTCCCATCTGAGCCCTGTGGGGTAACATGCGGAAGTTTGAAGGCCCTTAACACAAGGACTGAGAAGGTTTTGACTAATAATGGGGTCACTGGCACCCCAGAAAATAGATTTCTAGCATATCTTTCTGTAGTATCAGCCAATTCTGCCAAGAATGTTTAATTCTCACCATCTTGTTATGTCTTGGTGGTTCTGGGATGGCCTCCTCAAAGAATGATCATGTTTTTTGGAGTCATATCCTTGATCCACCAGTGTTTAAACGTCATACCTGGTGGAATATGGAACCCAGAACCCCCACTTTTTAATAATGACTATAAATGGACTGGGGGAAATAGGCTTCCTCCTAATGGACCCTTAGAAGAAAGGAGGCATTGGCTATGAGTCCCTGAATGTACTACTATGTCTCTGACCATTTACCTGTTTGTTTCTCCACCCTTTCTGATAATATGTATTTGCCAATAACTTTTAAGTGGTATGCTTCTACCATACATAGTGAAAGAAGCCAACACTCTTTGATTGGGGCTATAGGCTTCACAAGAGAAATGAATGGGGACAGTAAGGATCCACCAGATGTGCCTCTTTGTAAATTAGAACCTAAGCTTTCAGGCCCAGTCTCTTGGACCCTGAGTCGAGATCAGCACCCTTTCTTAATTAGCATCTAAAATACCCCATTAGTGGCAGAGAATTGGGGTGCAAAATGGATGGTTGAGGGCACCATAGGATATGCTAGAGTCCCTGCAAAGTTGGACACCATGTATAATAGCCTGGGTTGGTACAATGGAGGGACAGGTACCCCCCATACTAAGAGCCAAACATGTTAATCATTCTAGTTCCTGGCATGTTAATACCTGGAAAACTGGGATGCCTTTTATTGAAAGAACCCTTGCCCAGCTACGATATATGGGAGATGCAAAAAGTAGAAAAGGATAGTATTCTATTGACAAAATTAATAACACTTGGGTAACAGCGTGTACCTCACACTATATGTTCCTGGCCTAACCAGGATCTACCCAATTAGAATTTAATGAAAGAGCTAGTAGTTATGTTACATACTGGCACTGGAGCCATCTCTGCCAGTTGCCTCACTTATACAAATATAACAGAACTTAACCTCACTATTGTGTTTTTGCTCTGCCAACAGAGATCTGGTTACCTTTCAACGTCACTCACCAATGGCAAGATCCTGGCCTAATAAGCATTAACAGCGCATGCTTATTGCATGTATTATTTCTGCCATTGTCAGTGCTGCCACTGCAAGGGCAGCTAGTGTTGCTCTAGCAGAATCAGTTCAAACTCCTTATACTATTGATGTTCTTCTCACTAATACCACTCAGGGAATGCTCCAGCAGACATGAATCGATCAGGAGATCTTCATCCAACTCTCAGCCATAGAATCTGCAGTAATATGGCTGGGGGAACAGCAGGGTGCTCCTGCCACCTGTCAACACCTTACCTGTGATCCAGCAGGGAGCATTTTCCACCAACTTGAAAGGCAAACTGCAGTTGGAGTTACATCAACAACTTAAGGACATTAAAAAACTGACTTAGCAAAGTATTTTTTAAACTTTAAATGACAACCTCCAATGACTGAATCCAGAAACCTGGTTTAATGGATTTATTCTAAATGTAATGTTAATGAAAGCTACTGGATGCCTACTTATTATTATAATACTGTGTGTTTTAAGATGTACCTGCAAATCATTTCTGTGAGACCACATTCATGAGAAACAGGTGTCAGGTTTCATTAGTGATATCAAACAAAAAAGGGGGAGATGTTGGGGCCCACCTGAGGAACAGAAACTTGGAGTCCCACATGGGCCAGGTTAAACCTGTAAGTCCCAGTTGGAAGACCGGGAATGCTGTGTACATACATGTTCCCATGTTAAAACCAGTGACACTGGGGGAAAGGGGATTAGGTCATGGGAAAATACTTTGGTTACTATGAAGCCTGGCCTATTCTCTCATCTCGCCTAATCCTTTGTTGAATCAACTGCAGAAGATTTTTAAATTTGAAGGCACATCCTGACCTGAGTGAGATATTCCTCACTTGTTTTCCCTTTTCCCTGTAATTAGCATTGATTAGCATTGATTGACAAGCTACATGCCTTCAAGTTTACCCCTTTCAATAAAAGACCTTTGGGAACAAAGAACTGGGCCTTTGGCCTTGAGCCACTGGCCAGATCTTCTTCCCTTTACACATGAGCTGTTTGGGATGGTATTACTTCATCCATGGCGCCAGGGGATTTTACTGTGGGTCAGGTCCCCTACAAGTCCCCATAGAGAATTGAGGTCATTATTACCAAGAAAAACAAACAGCACAGAAGCTAGTGAGTTCCCCCAGCCCCTCCCAAAACTGACACATTGCAGCTACTCTGAAGGCAGCCAGCCAATCAAGTTTCACAGAGCTAAAAAAAAGTGATCCAGCACCACCTGCTGGAAGAAAACAAGAAGGACCTCTTTATATCAATTGGCTAGAGAAGCTCCACCCACACATTGATACCCATACATAGAGGGATACAACAAATGCCATGAATAACCAAGGTAGTGAGGCAGTTCAAAAATAAAATGAAAAATCTCTAGAAAACAAACTTAAAGGCTTGGAAATATGTGAAATAAATGACATAGAAATCAAGATTGCAGTTCTGAAAATACGCAAGAATATGGGAAAAAATACACACAATTTAATGACCTCAGTAAACAAGTTAATGAACAAAATAAGTACTTCACCAGAGATTATAGCTTTAATTTAAAAAAAAAAAAAACAAAAATTTTGGACATGAAGAATTCAATAAAAGAGATCAAGAATGAACTAGCTAGTTTAGAAAATAAAGCAAGCCAAATGAATGAAAGGGTCAGTGATATCAAAGATAGAAATGTAGAAATTATCCATACAGAAGAAAAGAGAGGCCTGAGCATTAAAAAAAATTGAAAGAGCTCTAGAAAGACTACCTGATTCCATCAGAAAAAGCAATATAAGAATAATGGGCAGAACAGATGAAAAAGAGAAGGAGAAAGGAGAAGAAAGCCTATTCAAACAGGTAGTGGATGAGTACTTCCCAACCCTATGGAAAGAACTGAATCCTAGAATCCAAAAAGCAAACAAAAAGCTGATTTATCTCCATCCAAAGAGGCGTTCTCCAAGGAGCACTGTATTAAAACTGTCAAAAATTAGTAACAAAGAATGGATCCTCAAAATAGCCAGGGAAAAGAAGAAAGTAAACTATAGAGGAAACCCCATTAGGTTATCATTGGGTTTCTTAGCATGAACTTGACAAGCCACAAGAGTGTGGAACCAAATACTCAAACTACTAAAAGAAAGACATTGCCAGCCAAGAATAGTATATCCAGCAAAGTTATTCTTTAAATATGAAGGAGATCAATTACCAGTCAAGGCACATAACCAGGTTGCAAGCCAGGTCTTCAGCCAGGTCCATAGCTGGAGGCAGGTGAAAGGCAACCCTATATTGATGTTTCTCTTTCTTTCTTCCTCCCTCCCTGCACTTCTCTCTAAAAATAATGAATAAAAGTCTTTTAAAAAATAATAAAAATAGAATACATATGGAGGAGAAATAAAGACTGTTCTAGTTATACAGAAGTTGAAGGAATTCATTACCAGAACACCTCTATTGCAGGAATACTCAAGAAAGTTATTCTACTTGAAACAGAAAAAAACCTCACAAACCTATGAGTAAGATCACTAACAAACTAAAGGGACAATCTGTGACAACAAAACATAAAAGAGAAGGTGGAAAAGGTCTGAACTTGCATAGAATGACAGATTAAATTCATTCAAAAGAAACAGTACTACTACAACAATAAAATTTAAAAAAAAAGAAACAGTACTACTGTATATATGAAAGTTTTATTTTCATAAATCTGAAACCAAAACTAAAATGCATAGCATAGAAAAAGAGAAAACAGAGGAAATAAATATGGAATACCACCAACAAAAACTACAAGCAGCAAGATAAAGGAAAAGAACCAATGGAGGCACAGAGCTACAAGAAAACAAAAGATAAAATGGCTATCTGAATTTCTCACACATTAATAATTACTGTATGTAAATGGACTAAACTCACTAATGAAGAGGAACAGAGTAACAGATTGGGTCAAAAAACAAAAACCAACCATAAACTGTTTTCAGGAGACATAGTTAAGTTGCAAACACAAAAGGAGATATAAAGTGAAAGTGTGGAAAATGATTCTCCAAGCAAATAACATCCACAGAAAATTAAGAAGAGTAATACATATATCTGGCAAACTATGTGACAAAATATGTTTAAAAATGAAAAGTGACAAAGATGAATATTTATAATGATAAAGAGGATACTACATAAAGAAGCCATAACTCTTCTTTTTTTTTTCCTATACTGTTTTTTTATTTTTTTTATTTTATTGTTGTTGTATTACATCCATCCTTTTTTTGCTCCCCTCTGTCCCCCTCCCCACCCACCCTTTCCCCCCAAAGTCAATCCCACCTGTTGTCCATGTCCATGGTTCCTTTATACTAGGTTCTTGTCTAAGCTGCTCCCCTTCTTTGCCTCTGCCTCCCCGCTCCCCCCAACCCCTTTCCCCTGACCACTGAAGGCCTATTCCTTGTATTCATACACTTGGTTCTGTTTTGCTTGTTGTTAGTTTTGCTCATTATTGTCCCGTAATGGGTGAGATCATATGATATTTGTCCTTCATTGACTGGCTTATTTCACTAAGCATAATACTCCAGTTCCATCCATGTTGTTGCAAAGGGTACAAGTTCCTTCTTTCTTTCTGCCATATAGAATTCCATTGTGTAAATGTACCAAAGTTTTTTGATCCAATCATCCACCGATGGGCACTTCGGCTGTTTCCAGCACTTGGCTATTGTAAATAGTGCTGCTATGAACATAGGTGTGCATAGGTTCTTATGAATTGGTGTCTCAGGATTCTTTGGGTATAGTCCAAGTAGTGGAATTGCTGGATCAAAAGGCAGTTCCATTTTTAGTTTTTTAAGGAAACCCCATACTGTTTTCCACAGTGGCTGCACCAGCCTACATTC
The DNA here is from genome assembly GCA_004026585.1 of Noctilio leporinus. Classification (NCBI taxonomy): domain Eukaryota; kingdom Metazoa; phylum Chordata; class Mammalia; order Chiroptera; family Noctilionidae; genus Noctilio; species Noctilio leporinus. Next base: position 14,056 of record PVIW01017355.1, read on the forward strand.
TCACCAACAGTGTATGGGGGTTCCCTTTGCCCCGCATCCTCGCCAACACTTGTTGTTTGTTGATTTGCTGATGATTGCCATTCTGACAGGTGTGAGGTGGTATCTTAATGCAGTTTTAATTTGCATCTCTCTGATGACTAGCGATGTTGAGCATTCTTTCATATGCCTCTGGGCCCTTTGTATATCTTCCTCAGTGAGTTGTCTGTTCAGGTCCTT
>PVIW01017356.1:0-14271 GCA_004026585.1 Noctilio leporinus
TTTTCTATCATGACTTTTTTGAACAGGTTTTCCATTCCTTGTTTCTCTTCTCCTTCTGGTATCCCTATGATACGGATGTTGTTACATTTCATGTTGTCCTGCAGCTCTCTTAACCCCTCTTCAGTCTTGTTCAGCCTTTTTTGATTCTCTTGTACTGTCTTGGAGTATTTGTCTACATTATCCTCCAACTCACTGATCCGGTCCTCTGCTTCCTCTAGCCTACTGTTAATTCCTTCTACTGTATTCTTCAATTCAGAAATTGTATTCTTCATTTCCTCCTGGCACTTATTGATAGTTTCCATGTCCTTTTTCATGCTGTTGTATTTCTCAGTACGTTCCTTGTAACTTCCCTGGAGTTCTTTGTAATTTCCCTGGAGTTGTTTGTAGTTCTCCTGGAGTTGTTTACAGTTTTCTTTGATGTGGCTGAGCTCACTGAGCTCTCTATCATCATTCTTTTGGATTCCTTATCTGATATTCCAGGTGCCTCTGTTTCATTTTGTGTTCTTTCTGGGGATTCTTCCTTTCCTTTTGGTAATGGACTGATTCTTTTTTTCCCCATTTTGGGTGTCTGTTCTTGCTTGCTTTTTATTTATTCATTTATTTTTGTTCTTTCCTTGGGTTAACCTGCTTTGCTTCCTTGCCTTAGTTAAGCACCCTTCTGTGATAGGAGATTTGTGGAGTTCAATGTTGCCGTCTCCCAGATTTTCTCCACTTGCTGTTCTTGGTGTGTCCTTTATTTGGGCTGTCTGGTTGTATTCTGGTCCTGTGGGCTTTTAGCAGAAACAAAAACAAAAACAAAAACAAACAAACAAAACCCCCCAAAACAAAAAACCAAACCAAACCAAACAAACAAACAAACAAAAAATGCAAATGAAATAAAAATGATAATAATAATAAGAAGAAAGGGTTTAGTTGGCTGTTCACCCTTAATAATCCCTGACTGGTCCAGATGGAGCCTGGACCTGAGGGTTTTTAGCAGAGGAAAAAGAAAAGGAAAGAAATAAAGGGAGAAAGTCACAAGAAAAAGAGAAGTCAATATTAATAAAGAAAAGGTTTAGGTGTCTGTTCACCATTTATGGTCTCTGTTTGGTCCAGGTGGAGCCAGGACCAGTGGGTTTTATCAGGGAGAAAAGAAAGGAGGAAGGAAAGAAGGAAGGAAGGAAGGAAGGAAGGAAGGAAGGAAGGAAGGAGAGGAAGAAATAAAGAAATAAAGAAAGAAAGAAAGAAAGAAAGAAAGAAAGAAAGAAAGAAAGAAAGTGGGAGAAAGTCACAAGACAAAGAGAAATTGATATTAATAAAGAAAGATTTTAGGTGTGTGTTCCCCCTTTATGATTTCTGATTGGTCCAGGTGGAGCCAGAACCTGTGGGCTTTACTAGGAAGAGAAGGAAAAGAAAAAATTAAAAAAAAAAAAAAAAAAAAGGAAGGAAGAAAAGAATAAAGGGTTTATGTGGCTAGGGAAGGGAGGAATACTTAGATTGAGGACTGGGAATGCATTATAGGCACAGAGTGAGTAGACTTTAATTCGAGAGCAGGGGGAGGGTCGTGGGTATTTAGGTGGATTGAGGTATGTGGGTGATTAAGAATATGTGAGAAGTAACTTTTGCAAAGGATATATTGGGGATTAATAGTTCATATAGCTCTCAGTATAACTCAGGTGCTTGAGATTAGCAGCAATCCCTTTCCTGAGGCTGCCTCTTTTTCTTGGTCAGGACTTTATTGTCTATAGTCTATATTCTAGCCAGTCTTGGCATGTGGCAGGGCCTCTGATTGTCACATTCAAGGCTGATTCTAAGTGCCTGCCCCCAGGTAGGCTGGGCCTTCCACAGCCTGGCTGGGTGTTAGGGCTGCTGGTGTTCTGGAGCCCGCAGGGAGCCCCCTCCCTCTCCTGGCAGAGGTTCCTGCCCAGGACGAGCACCCAGCACCCCTGCAGGTCACTCCGCAACTTTGTCGGTCCCTGTGATGACTGGACCCGCCCCCGCAGTTCCGGGAGGAGGCCGCCCCTGTCTGTCAACACTGTCCAGGGTCCACCTACACTGTCCCGCCCTTCCGGGGCAGGCACCACTCCTCCAAGCCAACCAGCTCTCCGCGGAACCCTTTACGCGGCCTCTGTGATGATCCCCTCCCAGGTGTGGGCGGTGCGGCCTTTGTCTCCAGCAATGGCGGGTCAGTTACCCTCGCTACTAGTTCCCAGCTCGCTGGCTCGCCGTTTGGAGTTTCTGCGGAGCCTGAGGGCCTGTGTGGTTGTGCAGGGCTGGGCCTCCCACCTCGCAGGGGCTTCTAGCTGCTGTTTCCCCAGTGGCCCAGCAGCACCGTTTTTGGCCCTCTCGCCGCCCCAGCGGGTGCGGTTCCCCACTCTCCCGCTCCGGCTTCCCGCAGGACTCTTCTCCTCCTCCTCTAGCCCCGCGCGGAGCCTCCTCTCCCTGTTGCCGGAGTGAGTCTCTCACACAGTCCCTCTCCTGCAAGAGTTCAATTCCGCGTTCCCTACGGCGTTTGCCCTTGCTGCCCACACTTCACTGTTGAGACTTCCAGTCGCCAGGGATCCCAGAGCTGGCCTCAGTCAAACACGCCCCTCTGGGCAGAGCCGCCCCTGCCCGGAGCCGACCTCGGCCCACCGGCCGGTTGGTCGAGAAAGCCTCACCTACTGTCCTGCTGGTCTCCTCTGCCTCTGGGCTGTGTTCCCTTGTGCCCAGATGCTGCCCGCTCCAATTCCTAGGGTCCTGAAGATGTCTCACGCTCCCTATCTTGTCCTCTAGCTGCTTTGGTACTTGAGAATACCATCAGCACTGCTCTCTACTCTGTCACCATCTTCTCTCCTCCTCTCTCTCTCTTTTTTAAGATTTTATTTATTATTTCCAGAGAGAGAGGAAGGGAGAGAGGCAGAGCGGGAGAGAAACATCAATGTATGGTTGCCTTTTACCTGCCTCCAGCCACGGATCTGGCTGGAGACCTGGCTTGCAAACTGGTTATGTACCCTGTCTGGGAATTGAACCAGCAACTTTGGGTTCATAGACCAGCTGAATTTCTTAAGCTCATCCGTTGCCATGCCTTACTTGGTCTATCTTATGTAGAGAGTCATTTAAAGAAGCAGAGTATAACAAAAGTTATTAAAAAGCATTTCTAATCTCTGTATGGGTCTCTTCAAGTACTTTAAAAGGGTTAAATTATGACTCTACTATAATACCTCTTTAAAATTCCCTTCTGCTTTCCAATTCTCTCATATCCTGTAGTTGTTCCAAAATCTCTTTCTGTTTTTGTGAGTGCCAACATGAGGTATTTTATTTCTTTGCCATGTTAATAATGGCTATGAGATTCTTTAAGGATAAGAGGAAAAGAGCATGAACATATTGGGATTATAATAAATGAGTTTTTTAAATTAGATTTAAAGTTTTAGGCCATGTTAATTGATGCTTTACAGTAAGAAATTAAGAGATTAGTAGATTTATACTCCCTCTCCCTTCTTCCTCTTCCTTATTTACTTAATTCTACTTTTTTTTTGTATTTCTAAAAGTACTGAGTTTATTTTAAATCATCACATCAAGTTTGAATCTCAATAAACAAAGCCATGTGTTCATTATGTGCCAGTTTTACAAAAGAGCACAGACTTGAATACATCAAATGATATGATAATGTAATTTAAAAAGGTGATTTATTAATAAAGTAGTGTGGAACTAAAGTACAATATGCATATCTTTTGGGTAAGTAATTAGAGCCATGATGTTTCTTATGTTCTTAGAAATTTTAGAATGATCATTTTTTATAAATGTCCTTTTTATCTGATGCTTGTGCTATTCACTGCAATAGAAGCATAGAAAATATTCTCTATACTTACATTAATGCATTCATACAATATATGGCCATGCTGAAATCTGAGAGAAAGGGCCACTTCTGATCACAATTTGTTTTAAAAGTGGGAAACCACTAAGATATTTTTAGCAAAGACTCAAAAAAAAAACAGTCTTGGACAATGGATGCAGACCTATTTTATAACAGATAATTAAAAGTTTGAGCTCTTTATAAAAGGATGCCACTTTAAATGTACTTACCACCCCATTTCTATAGCACACATGACTGGGACAAGCAATTTCAAAACATGATTGCATCATAGCTATGTTACACAAGAAACTTGTCATCTGAATGCCTCTCGTGTGTGTGCACACGCATGTGTGTGCGCACATGCACATGAGATCATCTGTTCTGATCACTGAAATATGCAATGAAAGGCTACATTTGGAAGCCTAGAAAACTAGTGGTTCAGAGTACACAGTTTCAACTACAAAAGAATGGGAATGTTATAATTACTATAAGAAATTACAGTGTCTGCCACATCATAAACATTACCCACAACTACATTTTAGTCACAATAATGTCACATCAAAAAGGTACATGTTTTTGTTCACTAAAATTAATGAGGCAATTTGGAAATGAAAGACAGATTCTCTGCTTTTTTAATTCCTCAATGTAGAGTTACAGATATATTTAAACAGATAATAATACCAACAAAGTACACAAGTGTTTGCTTTTAAAAATCATTGAAGTATATAAAATGCCTTGGCAGATAACAAAACTATTCCATGACAACTACTTAAAATTTTACATTCATCTGGCATTCTCAAATTTTACGTTCATCTGGCATTCTCCTCATCGTAACATTCACATTTAATTATGTATTCATTTTGATTGCTTGCATGCGAAAACACCAACTAATCTATTATTTCAATGCTAAGCCTATTTCTTTTTTTTTTTTTTTTAGCCTATTTCTTTTGAAGCCAAGATAATTCTGCTATTTTATAAAAACAATGGAGAATTCTTTTCGAAGATGCTTAAGGCAGAATGTTTAAGGTTCATGCTTGCTGCTTTGCCTGAGCTTCTGCTTCCTTTGAACCAGGGGGGGCTGTCAAGCCTAAAAAGGCTTACACTGCATTATTTTCTCTGGCTTCAAAGAAGGCATCATAGTCCCCACGGTACTGGCTTTCATTGAAAATTTGAGGAGGCAGGGGGTACCCTGTGGCTGGTTGATTGTTTTTGGGTACATTTTCTCTCATCCATTTCCGATTTTCTTCATTGGCAGCAATATCTTTTTCTTCAAATCCTATTTTGTTAGCTTCTAAAAAACCAAGCACATCTTGCTGTTTCTTCTTAATCGCCAGAGTCAGAGGAAGATGCAATATACACACGGATCACCATCCTGGAAACAGCGGCTGGGTAGTTTAGGTTCTGCAAATGGCTGGAGAGCAGCTGCAGCAAAGGCTAGAATCGAGCGAGAGCTAATTCTACTTTTTAATTAAAAATTATTTGTAATTGCAGTTGACATATATTACTTTTCCCTGTTATTTTTTACTCAAAAGTATTTTATTTATATATTTTTAGAAAGAGGGGAAGGGAGGCAGAAAGAAAGGGAGAGAGACATCAGTGTGAGAGAGAAACATCTTTTGGTTGCCTCTTGAACTCCCTAGGATTCTGGCCCACAACCCAGGCATATGCCCTGACTGGGAGCCGAACCACCAGTCTTTTGGTTCACAGGCCGGTTGGTGCCCAATCCACAGAGCCACACCAGCCATGACTCTTCCCTACTTTCGATGGATATTTTTACTTTGTTAGACGTTTAAAAAAGTATTCCTATTTTTTCTATATTTAAAATTCTCTCACACTTTTGACCATATCTTCTCCATTTCTGAATGCTCTATTTTAATGAATGTCTGCATTGCCTATACTTAATCATTAAGAAGTTTTTTTCATGGGTGCTGCTTCTGGGAAATTTTTGGTAGTCCTAATATACATTCTGGTTAAATATAAAAGCGTCATCATTGGGGAGGGGGACAGAGGGAAGCAAAATGGGGATGGATGTAATACAACAACAATAAAATTAAAAAAAAAAAGCATCATCAGTAACTTTTACTGCATTGGCTATTCAAAGATGCTTTTCTTTTCAGCAAATGACATATCCTATGAATGAATAATGACAATCGTTAGGAAGAGTTGCTTACCTTTAAGTATTTGGAAAAAAGACATTTTTAGCATTCAGTATATCATACCGGTGCTTTTTTTCTTCATCCTCTGAGAGCTCTTTCTCTAAATCATTGTAAGGAAATTAAATAAAAATGTTTGTTTTATTTTCTATGCTATTCTAAATTATACTTAGATAATCAGAATCGTTCAACATTAAAATACCCTATTTTAATGTCATGCTTTATTCTTAACAGAAATAGATAACAAAACAGGGAATTACCTTGATCAGTTATTAAAGGAGGAATGTATAAAACCAATATTTAACTACTCACTTTGGTGTTGCAGAGGATTTTATGGCCTCAGGCAATGTACACTGAACCCGTTTGGGATGCGTAATTAATTAAGTTTGGTTTAAGTGAAAGAAGGGCTTACTGGAAGTGTAGCACATGTTCTTAGAAAAATTTTAGGGATGAATACATATAGAAGTTGAAGGTTTTGGGAAGTGATTTTGTTAAGACTATCCTTGTCTGTCCACTAATCTAAGAGAATGAAGCTGGCTTCAGTATGGGAGAGGCATTCAAAAATAATGGGAACTAGGTTGCACTGGCTCACACATGCCTGGTCCAAAGTGAGATCACAACTGCTCAGATCTGGCTGGTTGTTCAGAGGTGATGTTGGTCCAGGTTTGCTAAATATTTGGCTTAAAAGAAAAAAAATATCCAGGGACTTTTTACTTTTGGTGTCACCTCCCAATTTCTAAACATTTTAACTAATTCATATTTTAAACAGTGTAGTAGTATGCTGGCCAAATGAAACATACCAGTAGACTAGCTAGGGCCTGCTAGTTACTTTTGAACTTCTAGGTTTCTGTATATGTCCAAGACCTGACCCAAATTTTATACCATATAAATAAAATACCAAGAAATTCACTCTCTCCTCAAAGTCTTTTCTTCCCCCTTCCTATAAACTTGCTCTGTCTACTTGATGACTCAAGGCACAAACCTAGCAGGTCATCTAGATACCTTCATCTCACTCAGGGACTGTATACCACAAATCTTTTCAAAAATGTTTTGCATCTGGCCCTTCTGTGCTCTATGTAACCTCTATTGCCTGTTACCCAGAGTATTGTATTGATTTTCAAAATTTCCACACCTCTAGTATTTCCTCCCTTACACACACACACACACACACACACACACACCCCACTCTGCTGGGTAGCCTGTGGAGTAGAAGACACCTGGGCTTTTTTGAGTTAGTGGACTTTTACTTGGAATTGCTACTTTGCTGGTTACCCACTATGTGGATTTCAGGAAGTTTTAAAACTGCTCTAACCCTCAATTTTTCAAAGTTGTTGTAGAGAAGTGTCTGAAACATAATAAGCAGACATTCAGTACACTTTAGTTTTCTTCTTTTAATCCACAGGGGAATAAATAACACAAATATTTAATGTTTTGTATTAAGTCAAGTAATGGAAGTAAACAAACTGTTTTTTTGGTTCTCAGCCCTAGAGGAAAGTAGAAGTAAAAATGACTTTAAGCTGGGGGTAATCTGCCTACATTGGTATCTGAGTTCTTGAGCTCCTTAGATCTTGTTTAATTTTATTCACTTATTTTTATTTTTGCCCAAGCAGATCATCTCATTTGTATATTTCAGAGTTGCTCTGTATTTCCTCTTCTCTAACAGCCTCCCTGTGGGAAACTGCATCTTCTACCTTTAATATATATGTTCTAATAAAGGACTGATAACCAGTCAGCCCTACCCTAGAGAAACTTGGTAGTCAGAAACACATCTAAGTGATTGGAAATTAAAGAGTGACTCTCCATTTTTATCCTTTTCCTAATTTTTTTAATTTCCTTTATAGGCAGTAGCAGGACACAATATTTTTGTCAGTGTGAAAAAATTCAGCAATATAAGAGACAATTTAATATATCTAAGTAATCTTTAGGAAATGGACGCGTTTCTACCCTTGCAAATTCCATACTTTCTTGTGCTAGGCTGCTTCATAATATAAAGAGAGTACTTGTAAACTTTTCCTACTGGTAGCTCTGTGTCCTGGTAAGCAGAGCCTCACTCACCTTCCCTTATCATGCTTCCCAAAGATTAGATAAAATGTTGCTTAAAATAGGTTTCTGAGTCTGGGTGAATGGCCCTTTAGTAGTAGCAAAGTTTATTATTAGAGAAGAAGGTGCCCTCTGCTGACTTGATTTATTTTCAATCAAATCCAGTGTTGCCTAATCTTTACCCTTTTCTCTTTGTTTTTTACTTGCTCAACACAGGTTTTGCTCAGCATGTAGCAATTTTTTAGGTCTTTCTTTCTAATTATCAAAAGCTCTTGGAACACAGGGTACTATGACTTACACTCCAGCAAAACAACTGATGCACGCAGGGTGTCTAGTACACACTACCTTCAATTTCTCACATTCAAAGGTCATTTTTATCTAGAAATTTTGGAGAAAGAAGAATTTTTTCTTTATTTCTCCCAGTTTGGCCACTGACTTCTCAGTGTCATGTGCTATTCTCTTACATTACAAATATTATATGAAGAATCCTTTGACATCACTTGGTATTCTTTGGCACAGAGATGCTTTATCTATAGGATGCTGGCACTCTGGTGATAGAGGGGAAGCTTCTTAACTGTACATATCCTATGACTCCCCAACAGAATAGCATCTAAGAAGCTGGACAGTTCACAAGAATTCCACATGGGGGCACCCCAGTTGCTAACCATTTTCCTTGTAGACTACATTTGCTATCTCATTTTTATTTTAGAAAGGGAATGTATAACTCTCTTTGAATTATTTTAGAATACTCTTGGTGTAATTTATAAGGAACAATTGCCATCAATTTGATTAAAACAAGCTATTGAGGTTCTTAGCAGTCTGTAATATACAGTTTTTCCATTGTATTTAAACTTCAAATAAGTGTGGTCAAGAGATTATGGGAATCACTCATAAATATTTGACTTGTACACAGGGGTGGGCAAAAGTAAATTACCAAACATCATTACCTAGAAGGTAAATCAAAGGTAAGGATATGAAATAATGATACACATAATACAGTAATTAAGAAACAATAAACTATGTTTTATCTACTCACAACTGTAAAGCTACTTTTGCCCACCCATACACAGGCACACATACAGTAAAGGCAACTTAATATTGACTCAGGGATCTGGTGAACTTTTAGACACTCATCCATTTATACTTAGAGAGTAACAGATATGGAATTATGGATGTATAGAATGAGAATAGAAGCATTGGCAGGATATGAGAATTAGGAAACTTATACCCTGGTCACAGCAACACTTCTAATTGGCTACATGATTTGGGTAAGTAAATCTTTTTGGGAAGCACTCTTGGCACCAGAACAGACTGTGAGGCTCATAGTTCTAGCATTGGGGTGAAGTAAAGCCACATTGCTTCTGACTATGAAAACCAGTGAGGGTTGGGGCAGAGCAAGAAACAGCTGGTCTCTCAGCAAGAGTCCATTTGTTTAGAGGTTCCGCTGGTCCTGGAACGTCCACAGACCCACCAACTCTGGGAGCCATGGGTAGGACAATAGCTACAATGGGGTCAGTCCTGTATGGGAAGTGGAAGTAGTGCCTGGAAAAGGGACGAATGCTGAACAAGCAGCATTGTTCCCTCTCAGACCCTTCCCCAACATACAGCGCCACAACGTGGTAGAACAGGTTACCCATACTGATGAATACCTAAGGCTTCAACCCTTACAAGATAGCAGGTGCAACAGCTCTACCTAATGCATAGAGGCAAACACAGGAGCCTGTCAAGTTGAGGAGATAGAGAAGTATGGCCCCCAAACAGGAACACATCAAGATTCCAGTGGGAGAGCTAAGTGATGAGGACATAGCCAGCCTAACAGATGCACAGTTTAAAATGCTGGTAATAAAGATGCTCACAGACTTGACAGATACAGTTAAATACATTAAACACAGAAGGGATGAAGCGAAGGCTAGGCTAGGTGAAATGAAGAAAAATCCACATGTAATCAATGGTGAAGAGAAGGAAACTGGGGTTCAAATCAATAATTTGGAACTTAAGGAAGAAACAGTCAACCAGTACAGAATGAGGAAACAAGCATTGGAAACAATGAGAGGCTTAGGAACCTCTGGGATGACTTTAAGCATGCCAACATCCAAATCATAGGGATGCCAGAAGGAAAAGAGGAAGAACAAGAAAATGAAAACTTGTGTGAGAAAATAATGAAGGAAAACTTCCCAAATTTGGCAAAGGAAATAGACATTTCCAGGCCCAGGAAGCATGGAGAGTCACAAACAATCTAGACCTAAAGAGGACCACACCAAGACACAACATAGTTAAAATGCCAAAGATTAAAGATAAACAGAATCTTAGAAGCAGTAAGAGAAAAGAAGAGAGTTACCTACAAAGGGGTTCCTATAAGACTTATCAGCTAATTTCTCAAAAGAAAATTTACAGGCAAGGAGGAACTGGCAAGAAGTATTCAAAGTGATGAAAAACAAGGCCTTACAACCAAGATTACTCTATTAAGCAAAACTATCATTTAGAATGAAAGGGCAGATAAAATGTTTCCCAGACAAGGTAAAACTAAAGGAGTATATCAGCACCAAGCATTTATTATATGAAATGTTAAAGGGACTTAAGAAGAAGAGGATCAAAACTATGAACTTTAAAATGACAACAAACTCACAACTATCAACTACAGAATATAAAAAATAAAAACAAAAACAAGCTAAGCAAACAACCAGAATAAGGTCAAATCATAGGTATGGGGATCATTGGGAGGGAGAAGGGGGAGAAATAGGGAAATGGTGCATGGATTAGGAAACATAATTGGTGGGTACAAGACAAACAGGGTGAAGTTAACAATGTAGGAAAGGGTGCAATCAGGGAACTTACATGCATGACCCATGGACATGAACTAAGGGGAATAGGATTGTGGGAGGGAAGGCGGGTCCTAGGTTGAGGGGAGCAAAGGGAAAAGAAATTGGGCCAATGTACTAGCATAGTCAATAAAAATAGTTTTAAAACATTTATATAATTCTAAAATTAAAATATTAAAATTAGCTAGAATATGTCATGAGTCTAATCAGAAGAATGAGCTTATTTTTTTGTTTTTGGTAAAACTTATTCCTCCAATAGAGACATGTGATCTTGAATACCCATTGATGAATTTCACTTTAGTTTGAATTCCAGAAATTATGGTGGAAGGAAAATAGCTTGAGTTTTTTTTTGGGAGGTGAGGGTGGTGGAGTACCAAGTTCTGATTTAGGGAATTATCAATCATTTTCATTAGATTAAATGTGCTTTGCTTGCTTCTTGGCTTTTTATTTTATTATGTAAATTGAAAAGATGATTTTTAAAGTCCTTATTAGCCTGATAAAACCCACATTTTCTGTGGGTTTTATAGAAGTAAACTTTCTACTGAAGTTAGTATTTTTTGTACATATTTTTCTACTTTTTATGGCTATTTATAATAAACTTCTATACAGGACTATATTCCTTTCACAATTTTTTTTTTCTTTTATTGATTCCTGAGAGAGGTGAAGGGAGGGAGAAAGAAAGGAAAAGAAACATTGACATGAGAGACAAACATCAAATTGGTTGCCTCTTGCATGCACCCTGACTGCACAATCTAGGTATGTGCCCTGATTGGGAATCAAACCTGTGTCCTTTTGATTTTTGGATGACACCCAACCAAGTGAGCCACACCAAGACAGGGCAGGACTATATTCTTAATTGTGTTTTTCTGACTGGAAACCTCAGGACCTCATCAACCTTCACTGATTTTAATCAATATCTTTGACAGAGAAGGTTCATGGCACATAGCTCATTTCCAAAATTTAGGTTGTCTCAGGGTATAGAGCTTCAGATAAGTTTCATGATTGCTGAGATGCTCATGATTAACCAAATATATGAGGTCAACCTATCAGGATAAAGCATCTCTTTCTGTGAATGCTTTGGACAATGGTAACTAGACTGAGGAAAAGATCATATGTGATTGAGTTTTACTTCCTTTGTATTCCCTATTATTGGTATCAGATACTTTGCTACCATCTAGGTGTTCAGAGGTAGAAGGAAATGTGCATCTGACTCCATGACATGAAGCATTGTTTGTGTTTGTGAGGATGAAAGAGAAGCAAAATTATACCTTGATGAAAAGTTTATTGTCAATTTTTAATGCAATACAATTTTCTGGATCCTATATCCAGGAGATCATAACAATATATTCAGAAGTAGTAGTACAGAATTCCATGGGTGGCACAAAAGAAGCAATTATTCTGAATCTTCAATACCATAATATATCTTTGCTCAGGGCATGGAATGTGTTACAATGTTATTAGAGAAATTTTGGCTCCTTAACCATGTCTCTTAGCTCCCTGGATAGCATTGTTAACAATCAATTAAAACAAAACTGGAAAATCTAAAATTTGAGTTTTAGGAATGAAAAAAAAATGTCCATTTTTATTCCAAAGCACCCAAATCACTTTGTCATATAGTATTAAATATAGTCCCAAATGCTATTTATTTCTTCTATTCACTATTTTCTAACCAAAGAGCTCAATGGTTATGGAGCCTTACCAAAACAAAAACAAAAATATAAATAAAAAACAAAACCCTACACCAAACAAAAGAAATAGAGTCCAGTACCACAGTTAAAAATAAAAGACATATATTCCCACTACCAAAAGAAGGGATCCTGCTAAATATCGTAATTCCATGTGTATCTCATTATTTCTTTAGGTTAATTCTTAAGTTAGTTTTCTATTGCCTTCAAATTATTATTCAAAATAATAGTACTTTTGTTCTTGGACATATTCATAGAGTGGGGTGTTGCTATCTAAGTAAAAGGAACCTGAAACTGTTCTTTCTCCTCCATGGTAGCCTTTGGCTTCAGAGTCTCTTGCCTGCTTATCATCCATATGATGATGGTTCCTTCTGATGCTCCCTAACAGACTCGATCCTGACACTTGCTTTTGCCTTCCCCTGCTTGACACAGTGGTACTGCTTGAGGAACACCTATACCTATACTCTTCAGTTCCTGTATGATCTTGGCTATAAAGACAGCGACTGGGAATGTATTGACTTCGGCTTCTGATGTCACTTGCCTGTCCATTGCTGTCACTTGAATGGCCATGAGCTGGAATGGATTGTCCAAGCCCAGATACAGAGTGGTTTCTTGACTGGCTATGAATAGATCTCTGCCCTCCAAATTGAACATGGGTGTCACTTGATTGTTCATGACCTATGACTGAATTTCCATCACTAGATTCCTGACTTCTAGTTATACTGAATACAGACTGATTATGGGAATCAGTTGATGGCTGTTGACTTGATTCAGTGGGTCTGTGACTTGAACACTCTATTTCTGATATTTCAGCAGCTTGTGATCCTGTGTGGTCAGAAAAAAAAAATAACTGCCCGTGTCTGGAACCTTGTTTAGCTTGATGTTTGTCCATTGAACTTTCAAGGATTGAATTGTGGTTAATAGTTCTGCTACCTTTAGAAGGTCCATACCCAGAATACCCATAATTATATTCTGCACTTCCATAGCTACCATGTACATAGCCATGACTTGATTTATGAATTTGACTTTCATTTAATTGTGAATGAGAATCAGATTCTCTAGACTTCCCATTGTAGCCATATGACTGTCTCCTGATATGCCTTGTCTCACTACTATGATGGGTTGGTGTATGAATGGACCCATGTCCATATATTGTGCTAGATTCCGATTCCAATGTATCACTTTGGAGTGACCCAGACTGTGAGGATTGACGATGTCCAAATGGAGCATCTATATTAGAGTCTCTAGAATGTACCTGAGACAACCCCTGTCTCCTAGACACAGAGGATCCAGAATGTCCTTGCTGACTTCCCACCTGACCATGAGTAGACCTTGAGTGTCTCTGTGTGCCTCCTGAATAGCTTTCACTGTCACTGACCTCGCTGTGACTAGATTGTCCTCTGTGATCCTGGTGTACTCCTGAGTGTGAGGATTGCCCATGTGCAGACTGAGCATGCCTACTAGAGATTCCTGACTGTCCATGAGAAGACCGCTGTCTAGCAGATACAGAGGATCCAGTATGTCCTTGTTGACTTCCCGCCTGGCCATGACTAGACCTTGAGTGTCCCTGAGGGTTTCCGGAATGGCTTTCACTATCACTGCCCTCACTGTGACCAGATTGTCCTCTATGATCCTCGTGTACCCCTGAGTGTGAGGATTGCCCATGCGCAGACTGAGCATGTCTACTAGAGACTCCTGAGTGTCCAATGGAAGATCCCTGTCTCCTAGACACAGAGGATCCAGAATGTCCTTGCTGACTT
>PVIW01017357.1:0-14263 GCA_004026585.1 Noctilio leporinus
ATCCTCCAATCCCCCCACCCCACCTACGAACCCCAACCCCGGCAGCCCGGGACCCTCCCTTGCTCAGAGCCCCTGCCAGAGACTCACCGCAAGTAGGAAGGCAGTCATCACAGAACCAGCCCGCAGACCTCATCCAGTTGGGCAATCCTTTGCTGTTTAAAGTTCCTCTTTGTCATGAAGGTTGGGGTGAATATAACGATGAAATGAAAGTTCAGAATGAGTTATTTCCTTCCAGTGGTTGTTGAAACCACAGTCAAGTACTTGGTTGAGGCAGCCAACGTAGGAATCTGTGTCTTGCTCTGAAGATGATCGTCATAACGTACACAATTAAGCCGCCATCTCCTCTGTTAACATGGCACCGTGCATCCGCACAAAATAATATGGGGGGGTTATCTTTCAAGAATTCACAAAGATTGTGTAGACAGAAGCCAAATTCATATGCAGTAATTAAACCATGATCACTTCTGATCGGCAATGCACTCTCTTTCTAAAGAAATATTTGACGGTATTTTTCAAACCTATCACCCTTACCAGGTTATATGCAGCGTTAGCCATCTTGCGAAGCACATGTTTCAACGCCTTATTGATTAGAAATGTACACAGTTTGTCTAAGACAGTCAAGGCTTTCCCTACTCCACATGTCATTAATTTAGCTTTTGCAAAAATCCATACCTTACTCGTGAGATATTTAGCCACAAGTGTCAGTGAAACCTTCAAGGCCTTGACAATGGTAAATGAAATACACGAACCCATGGAAAAATACATGTAACGCCGCTTTCTGTGGTTTTGGTCCAAGTTATGGCTTCCTTACAAGAGCTAGGCCCTTTTCAAAAGGAATTATGTCATATGTTCCACGCCCCCAGCAAGTTCTGGCCAACCAGCATATGACAACATACTTCCTTTTACATCACATCCTTCCATCCGGTTGTGGTCTTTTTTTTTTTTTTTTTTTTTAAGATTTTATTTCATTATTTTTAGAAAGAGGGGAAGGGAGAGAGGCAGAGAGGGAGAGAGACATCAATGTATGGTTGCTTTTCACCCGCCTCCAGTCACAGACCTGACTGGAGACCTGGTTTGCAACCTTGTTATGTGCCCTGGCTGGGCAATCGAACCTGCGACCTTTGGGTTTGCAGGCGGGTGCCTTACCCATTGTGCTACCAGCAGTGCTGGCTTGTGGTCTTGATGACTCATAAAGCTACCGTTAGTTGCTGGGAGTGAGAGCCCGGGAACTAGGGAAGTTCGACATCAAGAGAAACATTTGTTACGTATAAAGAGTGAACATGAGACCCTGGCTGGTGACTCAGTGGTTTGGCGGTGAGCCTGTGAACCCAAAGGTTGCTGGTTCTATTCCTAATCAGGACACATAGCCAGGTTGCAAGCCAGGTCTCCAGCCAGGTCCGTAGCTGGAGGCAGGTGAAAGGCACCCATACGTTGATGTTTCTCTCCCTTTCTTCCTCCCTCCCTGCCCTTCTTTCTTTAAATAATGAATAAAATCTTTTTAAAAAATTGACATGCTGGCACCGGCCTGCAAACCCAAAAGTAGCTGATTCAATTCCCCAGTCAGGGCATGTAACCAGGTAGCAAGCCAGGTCTCCAGCCAAGCCTGTAGCTGGAGGCAGGTGAAAGGCAACCATACATTGACACTTCTCTCCCTTTCTTCCTTCCTTCCTGCCTTCTCTCTGAAAAGAATGAATAAAAACTTAAAAAAAAAAAAAGTGAACACGTTAAGTAGTTTCAGTGCTGTGGTGGCCTAAGTAAGAGTTCACAAAGAACCAGACTTTGTGCCCACCAGCTGAAGCCTGATGATTTGCCAGAGACCCAAAAGGGCGCAACACCACAGCAGACCTAAGCTCCAACACTATTCTTTTAAAAAAATTTTTAAATTCTCACTGAAGACATCTTTTCACTGCTTTTTAGAGAAGGATGAAGGGAAACAGGGAAAAATTTTTTTCTTATTTATTTCTTTATTTTTATTTTTTCAATTTAATGTTATTGTTGTTGTATTACATCCATCCCCTTTTTGCTCCCCTCTGTCCCCTTCCCCACCCACCCACTCCCCTACAAAGTCAATCCCACTTATTGTCCATGTCCATGGTTCTTCCATATTAGTTCCTTGACTAAACTGCTCCCCTTCTTTGCTTCCTCCTTCCCCCTCCCCACGCCCCTCTGCCCACTGAAGGTCTATTCACTGTATTCATGTGTCTGGTTCTGTTTTGCTTGTTTGCTTGTTTTGTTCATTATTGTCCCTTAATAGGTTGAGATCATATGGTATTTGTCCTTCACTGACTGGCTTATTTCACTAAACATAATACTCTCCAGTTCCATCCATGTTGTTGCAAAGGTTAGGAGTTCCTTCCTTCTTTCTGCTGTGTAGTATTTTATTGTGTGAATATACCACAGTTTTTTGATCCAACCATCCAGTGATGGGCACTTAGGCTGTTTCCAGCACTTGGCTATTGTAAACAGCGCTGCTATGAACATAGGTGTGCATAGGTTCTTATGAATTGGTGTTTCAGGATTCTTTGGATATAGTCCTAGTAGTGGAATTGCTGGATCAAAAGTCAGTTCCATTTTTAGTTTTTTAAGGAAACTCCATACTGTCTTCCATAGTGGTTGCACCAGCCTGCATTCCCACCAACATTGTACCAGGATTCCCTTTTCCCCACATCCTTGCCAACACTTGTTGTTTGTTGATGATTGCCATTCTGACAGGTGTGAGATGGTATCTTATTGTGGTTTTAATTTGCATCTCTCTGATGGCTAGTGATGTTGAGCATTCTTTCATATGCCTTTGGGCCCTTTGTATGTCTTTCTCAGTGAGTTGTCTGTTCAGGTCCTTTGCCCATTTTTTATTGGGCTGTCTGTCTCCCTGGTATTGAGTCACATAAGTTCTTTATATTTTTTGGAGATCAAACCCTTGTCTGAGATATCATTGGCAAATATGCTTTCCCATACAATTGGTTCCCTTTGAATTTTGCTGGTGTTTTCTTTAGCTGAACAGAAACTTTTCAATTTGATACAGTCCCATTTGTTTATTAGTTCTTTTATTTCCTTTGCCCTTGGTGACGTATCAGTAAACATATTTCGGCATAGGATATCTAAAATTTTACTGCCTATATTTTTCTCCAGGACCTTTATGAGGTCTTTATGATGGCACTGTTTATGTTTAAGTCCTTTATCTATCTTGAGTTTATTCTGATGTATGATTTAAGTTGATGGTCTGGTTTTATCTTTTTGCATGTTGCTGTCCAGTTCTCCCAAAACCACTTGTTGAAAAGACTGTTTTGACTCCATTTTATGTTCCTTCCCTCTTTGTTGAATATTAATTGACCATAGAGTCCTGGGTTTATTTCTGGGATCTCTATTCTGTCCCATTGATCTATCTGTCTATTCTTTTTGCCAGTACCAGGCAGTTTTGATGATAGTAGCCTTGTAGTATAGTTTGACATTCAGTATTGTGATTCCTCCTACCTTGTTCTTCTTTCTCAAGATTGCTGTGGCTATTCGTGGGTGTTTTTGGCTCAGTATTAATTTTTTATCTATTTTTTCTATCTCTGTGAAGTCTGTCATTGGTATTTTAATTGCATTGAATCTATAGATTGGTGTGGGTAGTATGGACATTTTAATGATGTTAATTCTTCCCATCCATGAATATGGTATATGCTTCCATTTATTTGTATCTTCCTTCATGTCTTTCTTTAGTGTTCTGTAGTTTTCTGAGTACAGGTCTTTTACGTCCTTGGGTAAGTTGATTCCTAAGTACTTTATTTTTCTTGTTGCTATGGTAAATGGGATTTGTTTTTTAGCTTCTATCTCTGATGTTTCATTATTGATATACAAAAAATGCTTTTGATTTCTGAACACTGACTTTATATCCAGCTATTCTGCTAAATTTGCTTATTAGATCGAGTAAGTTTTTGGTGGAGCCTATCGGGGTTTGAATATACACTATCATGTCATCTGCAAGTAATAGCAGTTTGACTTCCTCCTTTCCAATTTAGATGCCCTTTATTCCTTTTTCTTTTCTGATAGCTGTGGCTAGAACTTTCAAAACAATGTTGAACAGAAGTGGAGAAAGTAGACAGCCTTGTCTTGTTCCTGATCTTACGAGGAAAGCTTTTAGTTTTTGTCCATTGAGTATGATATTGGCCTCAGGTTTCTCATATAAGGCCTTTATTACGTTGAGGTATGCTCCCTCTATTTCCATTTTGTTGAGTGGTTTTTATCATAAATGGTTGCTGTACTTTATCAGATGCTTTTTCAGCATCTATTGATATGATCATATGGTTTTTGTCTTTCATTTTGTTCATGTGGTGTATTACATTTATGATTTGAGAATGTTGTACCATCCTTGGATCCCTGGGATGAAACCCACTTGATCATGGTGTATGATCTTTTTAATGTATTGCTGGATCCAGTTGGCCAATATTTTGTTGAGAATCTTAGCATCTATGTTCATCAGAGGTATTTGGCCTATAGTTGTCTCTGTTAGTTGTGTCTTGACCTGGTTTTGGGATTAGAATAATATTGGCCTCATAGAAAGAGTTTGGGAGTCTTCTCTCTTCTTGGATATTTTGGAATTGGTTGAAAAGGATAGTTGTTAATTCTTCTCTAAATGTTTGGTGGAATTTGTTGTGTAGCCATCTGGTCCAGGGCTCTTGCGCTTTGGGAGATTTTTGATTACTTCTTCAATTTCACTAGTTGTTATTGGCCTATTCAGGCTTTCTGCTTCTTCTGGATTCAGTTTTCGTAGATTGTACATTTCCAGAAATGTGTCCATTTCACCCAGGTTGTCATATTTCTTGTCATATAGTTGTTTGTAGTAATTTCTTACAATCATTTGTATTTCTGTGGTATTGGTTGTGACTTCTCCTCTGTCATTCCTGATTCTGTTTATTTGGGTCCTCTCTCTTTTTCTTGATAAGTCTCATTAAAGGCTTGTCAATTTTGTTTATTTTTTCAAAGAACCAGCTCCTGGATTTATTGAGTCTTGGAATTGTAGTCTTAGTCTCTAAGGTATTTAATTCTGCTCTGATCTTGATGATTTCCTTCCTTCTACTTGCTCTGGGCAATATCCAAATTTTAGTGCCTATGTTTTCTTCTAGGAGTTTTATATTATAATTTTGGGTCTAACATTTAATTAATAAATTTGGGTAGGACATTTTGAGTTTATTCTTCTATATACAAAGAAGGTGCAAGAAGGCAATCCAGTTTTATTTCTTTGCATATATCTGTCCTCTTTTCCCAGCACCATTTATTGAATAGGCTTTCTTTGACCCATTGTGTAATCTTGCCTTGTCACAGATTAATTGAACATATAGGCATAGGTTTGTTTCTAGGCTCTCTATTCTGTTTCATTGATCTATGTGTCTGTTTTGATCATTGCATTTTGATAACTGTAGACTTGTTGTATAGTTTGATATCAGGTAGCATGATACTTCCAACTTTGTTCTTCTTCCTAAAAATTGTTGTGGCCGTTCTGGATATCTTGTGGTTCCAAATAAATTTAGGATTATTCTGATTTTGTGAAAAATCATCCCATTTGTAGAATACTCACCCTGTGTCAGGAGGTCTTATAGCTGTTTTCACACACATCATCTCATTTCACTTTAAATAATAGTCCTGTGATATGTAGGTATTGTCTCCATTTCACTAATGTGGGAATTGAAGCTTAGAGAGGTGAAGTATTTTGGTCAAAGTCACATAGCTAATAAGTGACAAAGCTGAGACAAACCCAGGCTGCCCCCAAAGCCCCTTTGTGCTTAAAATAGAAACCAGGTCAAAAGCAATGATTTTGTTCTTTTTGTTGCTAACCATTTCCATTGATTTACAAAGTTTCCATTGGAAGTAAAGGAATAAATATGCAATTATAAAGACAAACTCTCAAAACATTTCTTCCAGTCTTTACCAATACCTAGAGTATTGGGAAACCACCAATACTCTACAGTGTACTATTGCCAGCATGTATTGGATATTGTATTTTGTTTTCTTATCTTGACTACAAAACACGTAACTATGTTTCCTGCTTCTAGTGAGAACAGGAAGGCAATTCTTGAATGAAACTCAAAATAATTGCCCAAATGTTGGCTGATATAAGTGTTCTGAGTACATATAGGTAGGCCAGGCTAAAGTTTAATGTTCAGTAGGTTATGTGTATTAAATGCATTTTCAACTCAAAATATTTTCAATTTAAGGTGAGTTTATTGAGATATTGTCCCATCTTAAGTTGAGTAGTGTCTAGACTTAAGGTTCCATGGAATTCTGCTACCTTTTTTTCTCCATAGTGCTTTCTCTTTAAAAAAATAACTTGGCCCACCTGTCTTGGGCATTCTGATTCTAGAGATATGATCTCTCCTAGGAACAAAGTTCCATATGAACACTGACCCACCCTCAGCCCTAAAAGAAGGGATTTTCTCCAACCAGTCTCCAAAGAGAAAATGGCTTTTGTAAATGCTACGCAAGCAACAAATGCAGAGAAGTGGCAGCCAGTGCTACTTATGCTGTGCTTGAGAGCCTGGCCCAGGGCTCAGGACCCATCTCACAATGTTTGGAGCAGCCAAGTGTTCACATCCTTCAGGGTGGAAATGGGATGCTGATATTCACATATCATGTAACACATTCCCCTACTCCTTCATTGTACTGCCACAGAGCCCAGCACTCCTACTCAGAACAGGATGGGACACTGTATCAATTCAGGGGTAAGAGTCAGTTTGTATTCCTGTGGAAAGGTGACATAATCATTTTGCCAGGGCAGCCTTGCTCTGAGAGATCATCCAGAGACCAGTATTGGAGCCAGTGTTGAGTTTATTGGGGATTAAGAGGGCTGCTCCTGGAGTCCCGGGAGTATCCATTGGAGTTGGGGAAAGGAGGCTACCAGCCATCCTCATGTGTCCATAGGAGTTTCACTGAGGACTTCTGCCAGCACATTTTTAAACTTGCAAGCCACACATTTCAGTAAGGGTGAGCAAGTGGATTCCCAGCATTCTATTGTTCTGCCCATGTTAATTTTCATATCCCAGCAAGTGTTTTTCTCAGGCAGATCCTGCCACATCCTGTTGTTCTGACCAGGTTCATCAGCACATTCCACCCTGGTTTTCTGTATACTGACACTTTGTAGGCTTTTGGAGATTCTTATAGAATTTCCTCATTTGACAATTTTTTCCAGGTATTTTTAAATGTATTAAATAAGCCTGATTAGTCTAAAATTTTATTTTTGTAGGAAAATAATAAATCCTTGAGATATCTCAAGGGCCCTTTGAAAGACCTCAAGCAATAAGGGAACGTCCTTTAAAATGTTAAACCTGCCAACTAAGGAATATATATTATGAAATGATATTTGACTAAAGTGATAATAGAGGTATATGACATCAATATAGGGTGACAAAACTTCAGTTCTCAGCATTGAGACTCATAAAGCTTTTCGAAGGCTTAAGTATTTAAGTAATACACCAAGGCACATAATTATTTTACCAAACAGAATTTAGAACCTTGGCTATTAGATAAAGGAAAACATTTTTACAGCCTTTCTGTAACATGCAAAATCCCTCTTAGTTTACCTTTTGTATGGAGGGAAGGGGTGAGATATCCCTACTTTGTACCCTTATTGCTATTTAACATGGCAAGGCTTGAGTTAAGAAGGTAAACAATAGCAATACCTTCTGCTAGGGGCTTAGATGACCACTTGGCTGGAAAACAAACACAGCAAGTACTTTGTAAAGCAGATAGAGATGGGAGTTGCAGATATGTAAGTGGAGCAGCCAGGGAAAAGGGGGGAAAGGCCATGAATGAGGCAATTTGAATGAGAAGGCCTAGCCAGGACTTTTTCACTGCAGACTAAAATCTTGCTTTCTCCTCCCGAGAACCAAACTTGAGTGGGGAATGTGCCACAGGGGTGGGACTGAGATTGCTTTGCAGTGTGCCTCTATTGTTGTGTAGACTTTTTCTTCTGGCTGGTGGGAAGCCTCGTGTTCTGTCCTGGTCCATGTCCCAGCTTATCCTTTCATAGGTATCTTCTTATGGCAAGCATCCTAGTGGCTTTTAAAAGCCTGAAGGGTTTCTCAAGGAGTGAGATCAAGAGAGTGGTCTGGTGAGGAGTATTCAGATATGAAATTGAGTTGCTGAAAGTCGCCTGGGGTGTAAAGAAATGCTGCAACCTTCTAACAGACCACTGGTCTAAACTTACTTTCTTTCACGTAGGGTAGGGAGTCAATGGTTGCTGCTTATGAGTAGGGCTTCCAAAGGCTGTTAGTCCTTTGGTCATCCCTGTTTAAAAGAGCCAGGGGTGCTGGGTACCCGTGCTTATCTTGCATACAGCCTGATGAGCCAATGTTACATTACAGCGCTGGGAGTTCACTATGAGGCCCATGGGCCTCAGCCAGAAGCACTGACATGGGACACTCTTGCATGTTTGCAGGGAAGAGGCTGGGTTCTCCAGAGGACATTCTCTAACTCAGGGGCAGTAGCTAAGCAACCTCTGGGCCTCCTGTCTGTCCACCCTGTCCCAGGTCCAACCTCCAAGAATACAGGTGTCTCCTCATGCCCACTACACTGCCCCCCATGTGCCCATTTATGCTCCAACTACATGAGGCGGCCCTGGGTCCCTTTCCTGCACTGCAGGGAGGGGAGGGGAGGCTGAGTCAGCCCAGCAACGGGGTACCAAGACGGGGGACCAGGCAGAACCTCACACTCCCACATCCTGGATCCTGACCTGCACTTGATGGCAAATCTCAGACACCACATGCTCCTTCGGGCCCTGGGGAACCTTCCTGTCACCCTGCACAGAGCTGTACCTTAAGTGTCATCTTCACTACCAGCAGCATTTGGACACCTTTGTTTTTTAATGGTGGTCAGATGCTTTCCAGCTGTGGGGAAAATGAGACCCTGTGTATAGGGATGAATAACAGGAATGGACACAGAGAAACTGCCTGAGTGTTCACAGCAGATGATCTATATGAATTTATAAAAGTTGAAACTCATAGGAAAGTCTACATAAAGTCAGCATCCCTCAGGTGGCTTTTGCCATTTCCTTAAGGCCTAATTTGCAAAAAATGACATTGATAATGAATTAGAAGTATCCGTATCAGTTATTGGTAAATCAATATTATTTCTTTTTTCTGAAAAGAGCATTGCAGTGGATTATTTTCACTTTTACCACGGACTGTAGAAAGGGCATGCCTTTCAGTCAGTATGACTTCCTGCCATCCTGAAGCAGTTGGCTATCTGTAATGATTATGACTTGATAGACATAATCCTTTCTTTAAATATCAAATACAAGACTAGAGGCAGCTGCTCGGCTCTCTACCACGACAGCCACCTGCGATGCTGTACTGCGGTGCCCTGTGCCCTGCCGTCTCCTCCCCGAGGGCGCAGCCCGGGTGGGTGCTAAGCACCATCCTACCCGCGCGCAATGCCACCGACATGTACCCTGCGGACCTCACGCGGGCCACATCCGAGCACCTGGGGCCCTTCTGAAAGCCGAATCCCGCTGCACCCCGCCTCCTGCTCCTCCAGGGCAACAGCAGGGGCACCCACCAGGCCTGTGCCCTGCTGAGCCGGAGCCGCCCCCAGGGTCTGCGCCTAATCCAGCGGGATCCCGGACCCTCCCGGTCCCGCAACCACCCGCCAAGATGCGGCCCTACCAGCGCTGCCATTTCTGACACTGGGCTCACCCAGGCTTGGAGGCGCTTTCCCACACATGGAGTTTTTTATCTCCATGCCCGGAGAATTACTTAAGGGTTGGGGGTCTGCTCCGCCCCAAGAGCAGAGTGTGGAACCAGGACCTCATCGCTCTTCTGAGCGCACAGCGTCCCTCGATGCCTTTGGGGCAGCCACCCAGATCTGCAGGGCTGCCCCATCGGAGGAGTGCCCAGACCGCAGTGCCGGGAGACTGTGCTGAGCCCTCAGGCATAAGAAAGGAACCCAAGGTTTGATGAGGAGCCCCCTTCTTCCAGATCCCGACAGTGAGGGCAGGGGGCGGAGGCAGGTCAGAGGCCATTCCTATGAAGCCCCAGAGGAGAATGGGGCACCCCTCCCTCATGCCCAGGCGGGCCTCTCAGCAGAAGCCCTGACTCCTGTCTGGGAAGATGAGACAGGCTGGTACTTTCCTTCGTGTCTGCTGACCGCCTGCTGTGGAAACGCACCAGCGCAGGGCCCAGATCCTCAGCTGGGTGAGGACTGGACTCCAGGGCCTGGGGCCTGACCTGAGTCCACAGCAGAGGCCACCAGGGGGCCTGTTTTCTGCTAAAAACACCCACCTGTGGCTTGCCCCCTACAAAGGTCAAAGCCCTCCAGGAACCTCTGGAGATTCAAATACCAGCAGTATTCACTCTGATGGGCCCCGCATCTCTGTCATGAATTGCCAGCCACCATGAGCCACCTCCATCACTGTCAGAAATACCTCCACTCATCCAAAACTCAGTAAGTTCACTTGGAGACAAAAGTACAGTGAATCAAGGCTTTAATGACAGTCTTGCAAGATCTGGTACCTGTCTGGTGGGCAGGTACACCCAGCAGAGGTGCAGTGAGGCTTTTATCTCCTAGTGAGCAGGTCCCTTGCCCTGGTTCCTCATTGGCTGAGTACTGTAGGAAGTACAATCTTCCTGTTGTGCCTAAAATATGATTGGTGACGTCCCTCAGAGGCCCACCCAAGGGGAGAGGGGCCCAGAGGCCAGGCAGGGGCTCTTGAGGCTGTTGGAGGCTACTTTCCCCTTGGATAGCCACTCTACCTGAACGCACCCAATCTCCTCTGATCCCAGAGGTTAAGCAGGGTCCAGCCTGCCCACAGGTCCAGAATACAACCAGACAGCCCAAATAAAAGACACACCAAGAACAGCAAGTGGAGAAAATCTGGGAGACTGCAACATTGAACTCCACAAATCTCCTATCACAGAAGGGTGCTCAACTAAGGCAAGGAAGCAAAGCAGGTTAACCCAAGGAACGAACAAAAATAAATAAATAAAGAGCAAGCAAGAACAGACACCCAAAATGGGGAAAAAAAGAATCAGTCCATCACCAAAAGGAAAGGAAGAATCCCCAGAAAGAACACAAAATGAAACAGAGGCACCTGGAACATCAGATAAGGAATTCAAAAGGATGATGATAGAGAAGCTCAGTGAGCTCAGCCACATCAAAGAAAACTATAAACAACTCCAGAAGAACTACAAAGAACTCCAGGGAAGTTACAAGGAACTTACTGAGAACTACAACAGGATGAAAAAGGACATATCAATAAGTGCCAGGAGGAAATGAAGAATACAATTTCTGAATTGAAGAATACAGTAGAAGGAATCAACAGTAGGCTAGAGGAAGCAGAGGACTGGATCATCGAGTTGGAGGATAATGTAGACAAATGCTCCAAGACAATACAAGAGAATAAAAAAAAAGGCTGAATAAGATTGAAGAGGGTTTAAGAGAGCTGCAGGACAACATGAAACATAACAACATCCGTATCATAGGGATACCAGAAGGAGAAGAGACACAAGGAATGGAAAACTTGTTCAAAAAAGTCATGATAGAAAATTTCCCTAACATGATGAGTGAAAACATGAATCCAGTTCAGGAAGCACAGAGGGTCCAAATGAGGATCAACCCAAACAGACCAACACCAAGGCACATTATTATTAAAATGGCTAATTTCAAAGACAAAGAGAGAATCCTAAAAGCATCAAGAGAGAAACAGCAAATAACATATAAGGGGGCTCCAATAAGGCTATCAAGTGATTATTCAACAGAAACAATTCAAGCCAGAAGGGAATGGCAAAATGTATTCCAAGTAATGGGAAACAAAGGCCTGCAACCAAGAATACTCTACCCAGCAAGCCTCTCACTCAAGATTGAAGGAGAAAGAAGGAGTTTCCCAGACAAAAGACTAAAACAATACATCTCTACCAAACCAGCATTGCAAGAAATGCTAAAGGGTCTGCTATAAAAATAAGTAAACAAATAAAAAGAAGAAACAGAGAAAGCCAAAGAGGAACACAGACACAAAGGGAGAAAATGGCAATGAATAAGCATCAATCAATAATAACCTTGAATGTAAATGGATTAAATGCACCAATCAAAAGACATAGAGTAGCCGAATGGATAAGACAATATGACCCACATATATGCTGTCTTCAAGAGACCCACCTCAGAACAAAAGATCAAAACAGATTGAGAGTGAAGGGATGGAAAAATATATATCAAGCAAATGGAAATGAAAAAAAAGCTGGAGTAGCAATACTGATTTCAGATAAAATAGATTTTACAATGAAGGACATAAAAAGGGACAAAGATGGACATTTCATAATACTTAAGGGAACAATCCATCAAGAAGAAATAACTCTGATAAACATATACGCACCCAACATAGGAGCTCCGAAATATATAAGGAAAATCTTGAAAGACCTTAAGAAAGACATAGACAGCAACACACTAATGGTAGGGGATTTTAATACCCCACTATCAACAATGGACAGATCGTCCAAACAAAAAATCCCCAGAGATGTTATGGTATTGAACAACACTCTAGAGGAAATGGACCTAACTGATGTATACAGAGTCTTCTACCCAAAAGAAGCAAAATACACATTCTTTTCAAATGCACATGGATCATTCTCCAAGATACACCACATGGTATGTCACAAGACAAGCCTCCACAAATACAATAAAAATTGAAATCATACAAAGTATCTTCTCAGATCACAATGGCTTGAAACTAGAAACCAATCTCAAAGGAAAAAAACAAAAATTCTCTAACTCATGGAGACTGAATAACATGCTTTTAAGCAATGAAGGGGTTAACAATGAGATGAAAGATAAAATCAAAAAGTTCCTGGAAACAGATGACAATGAACACACAGCAGCCCAAAACCTATGGGATACAGCAAAGGCAGTTCTCAATGGAAAATTTATAGCAATGCAGGCCTTCCAAGAAAGGTTACAACAAGTTTATAAAAACAACCTAACCACAAAGCTGCAAGAACTAGAGGAGCAACAACAAACAAAGCCCAGAGCAAGAAGAAGGAAGGGAATCATCAAGATCAGAGCAGAACTAAATAACTCAGAGATTCAAACTACAATTCAAAGAATAAACAGGTCCAGGAGTTGGTTCTTTGAGAAAATAAACAAAATTGACAAGCCCTTATCCAGACTCATCAAGAAAAAGAGAGAGAGAACCCAAATAAACAGAATCAGAACTGAAAGAGGAGAAATCACAACTGATACCTCAGAAATACAAAAGATTGTGAGAAATTACTACAAACAACTATGTGACAAAAAATATGACAACCTGGATGAAATGGACACATTTCTGGAAAGGTATAATCTATCAAAACTGAACCCAGAAGAAGCAGAAAGCTTGAACAGGCCAATAACAACTAGTGAAATTAAAGAAGTAATCCAAAATCTCCCAAAGCACAAAAGGCCTGGACCAGATGGCTACACAGGTGAATTTACCGAATATTTAAAGAAGAACTAACTCCTATCCTCCTCAAACTATACCAAAAAATTCAGGAAGAGGGAAGACTCCCAAACTCTTTCATGAGGCCAATATTATTCTAATCCCAAAACCAGGGCAAGACACAACTAAGAAAGAAAGCTACAGGCCAATATCTCTGATGAACATAGATGCTAAAATTACCAACAAAATATTGGCCAATCGGATTCAGCAGTATATTACAAAGATAATACACCATGATCAAGTGGGCTTCATCCCAGGGATGCAAAAATGGTACGACATTCATAAATCAGTAAATGTAATACACTACATCAACAAATTGAAAGATAAAAACCATATGATCATATCAATAGATGCTGAAAAAGCATTTGATAAAGTGCAGCAACCATTTATGATAAAAAAAAAAAAAACCCTCAGTAAAATGGGAATAGAGGGAGTATACCTCAACATCATAATGAGAAACCTGAAGCCAACATAATACTAACAGACAAAAACTCTCTCCCTAAGCTTTCCCCCTAAGATCAGGAACGAGACAAGGCTGTCCACTTTCTCCACTTGTATTCAACATTGTCTTGGAAGTTCTAGCTATAGCCATCAGAGAAGAAAAAGGAATCAAAGATATCCAAATGGGAAAGGAGGAAGTCAAACTGTCATTATTTGCAGATGATATGATAGTGTACATACAAAACCCGATTGGCTCCACCAAAAACTTACTCAACCTAATAAGCAAATTTAGCAAAATAGCTGGGTATAAAGTCAATATCCAGAAATCAAAAGCATTTTTGTATACCAATAATGAAACAACAGAAATAGAAGCGAAAAAACAAA